>NLAU01000881.1:0-102612 GCA_002370875.1 Metschnikowia arizonensis
AGATATGAAGATATGAAGATATGAAGATATGAAGATATGAAGATATGAAGATATGAAGATATGAAGATATGAAGATATGAATATGAATATGAAGATATGAATATGAATATGAAGATATGAATATGAATATGAAGATATGAATGCATATAAACTATGTGGACTAGCACTGAAATTATCAAACAGCATAAGTAAATCTACTCTCAGCCGTATTCAAAATTCATTATAATAAACTTAGCTTCGAACCTGGCTCAGTTTTCATTCTTCCCTCTATGATAAGTTTGAATTGAACACCAAAGTGCTCTAGTTTACCACCTTCAAGGAGCTCGGATTTCTCGTCACCATATCTGGAAGTGAGCCATTCGACAAGCGGCGACGACCATACTCCTCTTCAGACGGAAAGGTATCATGGTTTAAGTCGGTTGGGTGATCATCATAGAAAAATCCGTCATCATTGTTTGTAGAGTAAGTAGTATTTGAGCTGTGATGAGCATGTGCGCCCAGTACACCAGCTCCAGCACCACCTCCAACGAATGCATTAGGAGTCACGGTATCGAAGTTGCCAGCATTCTTTCCCGGGATATCAAAGAAGTCGTCGTCGTCTTCATAGTTGCGTTTACGCTTCCAGTGAAGGAGCAAGAAGATCAAGCCCGATATCAAGGCTACGCCAGCAATAGAGCCCACCACAGCACCTGCGATTTTGCCTCCTGATAAACTCTTGGTTTTTTTGGGTGAATTGTCTGAATTCAGAGACAATAATGACGAAGAGGAACTCGCGTCTGTGGCGTGTGATCTCACGGTGGTTGTAATTTCAATCACGGAATTACTTGAGCCGTTAGGCGAAGATGTAACGAGAGAAATAATGGTGGTCACACTATTGTTAATTTTAGAAGAAGTCGAAGAATTCAGGTCTGAATCTTCACTTGAATTTAAGGGATCAGATGCCAATGATGCTTCATCTGCCAGCTTGGTTGAGGTAGAGGACTTGATCAGAGAGGAAGTCACCAGCGACAGTTTCGAATTGGATGAAGTAGTTTTTGTAGAAGACGAGGAAGAAGAAGAGGATGAGGACGTAGACGGCGAATTTGATAAGGCGGCCATGGTGGAGCCATCCACAGCTCCGTTGACGTAAACCTGGAAATAGCCATTACCACCACAAGTCTGACTACCATAGCCCTGGCAAGGCGTATTGCACTTGCTGCTATCAACCATCAAGTTGGAATTGGGTACAACCAGACCACAATAACAGGTCTTACCATTTAACAAAGCTGCCACCTTACTGGAAGGACACTTGGACCAACAATAAGACGAGGTCTGGTAAATGTAATCTCCCTTCAGCAGGAGTGTGGATTGAATAGAGCTCTGTTTGAAGCAACCTAGCAGCAGAAAATCATCACAGATGACCAGTGTCAAGCACAGTAGTAGTAGAATGGCAAATGAAATATGCATTATACTATGGAAGGAAGGCAAAGATGCACCTATGCGGTTAGACGGAGCAATGAGCTAACGAAAATTAGTAATAGTAACGCTTTGGAAGGGGGGAAAAAATGGTTGGAGCAACCAAAAGACTGGGAGAGCGTGTGTGAAAAAAGGAAAAGGAATCAAGAGTCTTGATTGTAGTTGAGAATCCCAGAAAAAAGGAAAAAAACAAAAGTGGTAATGTCTTGTTTATGTCCGAAAAGCGCAACTCGCGAATTAAAAATAGATCGGCTAGAAAAGTGTCTGCCGAAACGCATGTCCCAAATAGGCTATACAAGAACATACTGAAAACAGCTAATTGAAGAAATATATATATATATAGAGTTCTTTGGATAATATTTTCTTTTTTTTTCTAGTCCTCCTACACTAGACCTCAAATGTCATTGGCTTGCTATGAATCACGCTATATCACAGGAGGAGCGAGAGACTTGAGCTTGCACATAGTAGAAGCTCGGCGCGAGAGAAATTCTGGAGAAACCATAACAAACGTCGCCAAAAAGTCGCATTTACTGGTACACGTTCTGTCCTGAAACCGTAAACGCATGCCGGTCTTAAGGGGGAAAAGGGGATGCTTCTAAAAGGAGGAGTTTTGACGCTAATTTTCTGGGAACCTACATGATAAGATGCCTTTGTTTGACAGGTACATGTGCAGATTGTATGCTAGGCAATAAATATTTACAATACTAAAACCCGTGCATCAATAAGTTTGAAGTTATTGAAGCCGAAGGAAGTCTGTTTCGGTTTGGGACAATTTATTTTAGGACAATTTATTTTGGGACAATTTCTTTTGTGCTGGTTCCCTTTTGGATACCGAATCCCTTTCTGGTTGATTTACTTTTGGGCCGAATCCCTTTCTGGCTGATTTTTTCTGGCTGATTCCTTCTGGCCGATTTCGTTCGGGTACCTTCCCTTTCTGGCCGTTTCCTTCTGGCCGTTTCTTTCTGTACGATTATATTGAGGCATATTTCCCTATTTTGCCCAAGAACACAACAATTAAACAAATTTAAGGTTTGATCACTGGTGCATTAATATTCACACCAGAAGCGTGCATTGTATACTTCTTATCTTTGTCACATTTAACGATATCGTCAATTATATATATATATGTATATGTCACACCCAGATAATCAGTCCATTAATCTATCGGACTGTTAAGGTGCCCTCACTTTTCTATTTAGCCTACTATCAAGGATTTTAGATCTTTCATGGGTAATGCACTACTCACAAGTATAGCCTGCAATGTGCAGTCTGACATTACATATGTTATGGCATTTGTTTCAAATTTGTTTCAAATTTATTTCACATGCCATGGTAAGGGTTTATTCACATATTCAAGTGAGGTTTGCCTTCCTTAATTTTGAACTATCAATGAAAGGTACCAGAGCTACACAAGAATCTAACACATCTAATATTTTTCCCTGCCATCCCGATGCGCACCCGTGCACCGCAGCATATAAAAATGTTTGTTTTTTTTCCACTGCGGCTGGCCATCCAAGCGGCCACTACTCTCTTTCTGATGGACCTATTGGGGTTTCTCCAAAATGCCGTCTTTCTTGAGAACCTTGTGGTTGCCGAGAATAACTCATGCCCTTTTTCGCTAACACCGATTTAGAATCTTCCAATCGGAGTTTGATAGTAGTGGGGCGTACAAATGTAAAGAGTAGTCATTTTGCATTTAGTCATTTGGTTCAGTTAGTGTTCAATCCTGTCTCGTGCCTTTTCGTCTATACATGTACAGCCCATATAGGGGTGCGCACTAAAATCTGAAATATCACCACGTAACTCCACAATCTATACACATGAGTCTTTCAATTAAATCAGTATCTACCATATCTAGTCAGTACAGACATGAGGTAGATGAGCTACTCGAAAATCGAGCGCAGAACCCAAATCCATTACTAGAGAAACTTACCCTACAGAGGATTCGCTTGGATATTCCTCATCTAATAAATGCCTTATCAAGCCATAAGAGCAACAAAGCCTACGACGCCACTCGCTTGGAGGTGCTTACGTTATCCAATCAAATAGAGGACCTTCTCTACGAAAATAAGTGCTCTATCACAGCTTTTAGCCATAAGCATGAAGAAGAGAAGCAGACTACAGAACCGGTAGAGGTTATCAATGAACGTCCCCAGCTGGTTGTTGCAGAGGACGACGACTATGCTTCTCTCAGAAAAAGACTTCTTGCTGATGGAAAATCCACAAGCTTTTATAACGAGAGAAAGGAGCAGATGAACGAGTACCACGAGAGTTTCCAGGAGGATATCATCTCCGATTTGACGGAATTGGCTTCCACGCTCAAAACCTCCGCGCAGTCGCTCTCGTCAAAGATCCTTGAGGACTCTAAGTTGGTGTCTGAGTCCAGTGAAAACATGATGAGGAGTCTGTCGTTGATGCAGTCCGTGGGCCAGAACTTAAACTCATATTTGTCTGAGAAGTCTGGGGGGAAGATCTCACTTTTCTTTATGATCAAGACAATGGTGTTCATTTTCATTCTCTTCTTCTCCATGATTGTGGTGACGAAAATCCTTCCCAAGATGTGAGTGTTATACATGAAGTATATGATAGACGCGAGAGTATGTTATATATGGTCTATATACATGCCATTCACATTGGCCGGGAAAAATCCATTGCTTGCCCAGCATCCTCAGTGAACAGCGGGGTGCTAAACTGACGCGTGTCATTGTTATGCTGGGACTGGTTTTGAAATTGCCTTGGCAAGTTTCCGCACCGGTCCTTTCCAAAGTTGATTTTCAATGTCTTGTAGTCCTTGAACGACTTGATTCCGTCAATGGCTTTGATGGCGTTGCTGATGTTGACAAAGTTGATGAATGCACAATTCTTCTCCTCTAGATAATTGATCTGCTCGATTTCTCCAAAAGAAGAAAAGTCCTCTCTCAACTTCTGCGCATTGAAATAGACAAAATCGCTGATGTTCCCAATGTAGATGTTTCTCGAGGCTCCATTGGAAACTGCCAATGATAAGGCATTGGACAATGGCCCGGAGTGCTTTCCCCAACCAACCTTAATTCTTCTATTATGGATGGTCAAGCCATGGAGTTGACAGAGCGCAAAGAACTGGGCTGCAGCAATGGGGTCGATGAAGGTAATGAAGCAAACATGTCTTTCTTTCAAGAAACGTATACTTTGCAATAATCCACCGCGAACAACGTTGCAGATCTCCTCCACCGAAGAGTCTTGGTGCAAGTTGCCCAAGTACACAGTTCTATTGCCCAAATTATTGGCTCCGCCAGCCTGTGTGGCTATTTGGGCCGCGGCAGCTGATTGTTGCACAAGGGCAGAAGAAATGAACTCTCTATCAGCAGCAGTGACCACGTGCTCCATGCCCGGAGCTAAACCCAAGTACTGCGCCGCATTGTGTTGCTGAGTCTTGGTGATGAATGCACACCGGTCTTTTCCATAGAAGCACTTTTTGTCCAAGTACTTCTCCTTCATGGGCAAGTTGGTGACGCATCTAATGGCACTCAAAATAGACAAGAAATGGATGAAGGCAATACCCTTCTCGCGAATAATCTTGATGCAGTCGATAACTCCGTACACCGATAAATCCTCTTTCAACTCCTCTTCGGTGATGAGCTGGCCCGTAACCGAGCTATGTAAATTGCCAAGGTAAACGTTCCGCGTAGCACCATCTTTTTGAATGGCATCTTTGACAATGGGAAGGATTGGCGTGTTCTTACCCCAGCCAATACGGATATCGTTGCCCTTGATGTTCAATTTTTTCAAGATACAGTCAGAGTGGAACAACAAGGCAGATTGCAGGTCGATGAATGATATGAACGCACAGTTCTTGGAACTAAGAATCTTGACACTCTCCAAGATCCCGCTTCTCACGTAGTCTAACAACTCATTGGGCTCGATTTCGCTGGGGATATTTCCCAAGTACACAGTTCTAGACGGAGCAGAGTGGTCTGTCTGAGAAATGTTTTCCTGAGATGCAACGTTGGACTGGGAGTGCCCAAAGGCATAATCACCATTGTCTGTAGTTCTTTCTGGGAGTGCGAACGAAGTTTGGGAGAAGTTGGCATTTTGGTCGGGAAGACTGTTGTAAGGGTCGGGGAAGTTTGGTTCAAAAATATTGTTCGATCCGAACAAAATCGTGTCAGGGGGAGGGGTTCCTTCAAAAGCCTCTGTACTCCTGCGTGGATGAACAAACGTATCTATGCTATGGGAGTAGTCTTTTCTGTAGTCACGGTCATATTGATAGTAATTATGGGATTGGGAAGGGGTCAGGAAATCATGACTCTGATGCTGAATGTCATTGCCGGGTGTCTGGATGTATTCGGGATATTGCTTGCACGCAAACGGCTGAGGAGCTGTCTGGTAAGGATCGTAGTAAGACATAATGAATGCAGGAAAGTAAAAATCTTTAATCAGAAAGAACTCGGGGAAGGTGAAACTTGGCTGAGATCCTCTATTAACAAAAAAGAAAAAAAAAGAGTGCCTGATGCAGAATGAAGTAAAATTAAATAAATAGACGTAACCGTCGCTTTTCTTTAGCTATTGGTGTTGTATCGGGTTGAGGACACGCGGACACGCGGACAGCAGGAGTAAAAGGGGACGTATGCAGATTCAATCAAATGAATGATAGTGGCCTTGAGGGAATTCAGACGTGGGACTTTACACCTGAAATTTCAGACAAGGGATGCAGTTTGGGATAGCTTGATAATAGCAGAGGAGTCGAATTTTTTTTCAACTACTCTGCGCGGTAGCACACTTTCTTTGATCGCCGCACATTTTGGCCTGCGAAGAGCATCGCACGTGACCGCCCCGGACTAATCGGAGTATTGCGTTTCGTTTCCGGAATGTTCATTTGTTGATTCTAGTTGGGCAGATTCTCCATGTAGGAGGCAAATTCGATTTTGCTTTGCTTCGTCTTCTTCCTCATGTTCTGATATGTTGTCTTCATCTAATTCCAGACCACTGTAATGCATGTAAGCAGAAGAAACATCCAGAGCGCGCCGGTAAAATCGGGCATCACATGAGCCAGCTTCCATCATTACCCCAGATTCTTGGTTGATTCTTGGGAATTCGGATTTGAGATGTGGTTCGACGACATTAGTATTTATGTCTTTTGTGACATCTTGACAATTTTGCGATTTTATTGTCTTATCTTGGAGGTCAAGATTGATGATCTGGCCATGAGTTTTGCTGGTTTGTATGTGAGGCAGGTTCCATATTTTGGGCTCCAGCAAACTCATAGACTTCTCAGTCTTTAAATCCATAGAATTATCCATAAACTTTTCAGTCTTCAAAATATCAACGTCAATCACCGTTCCCTCCTTTCGTGGCCTTTTTCTCGTCCGACTTCTCTTGCTTGGAATCACAAGCTTCCTCCTTTCAATTATATCTTCAACATGAACACGGTTAAGATTGGTTGAGTTGCGCTTCACATACTCAAGGTTCAAGAGTTCCAAGTTGCCTGCACCTTCCGGCTCAAGCTCTGCGATTTTACGTCTCTTTTCATTCAACACCTGGAAAAACCGGTTCTCCAAGTCCAATAGAATTGTGCTATAATCCGAGGTCATCTGCAGGATTTCCATGTCAAGGGCCTCACACACAGACTTCTGTTGCTCCAAATTGTTGCGTGTTTCCCTGACTTGGTCACGAAGCTGTTTGTTTTGCTGCACCAACTCCAAGATCCACGTGAGCATGTTGTACTCCGCTCGTTCAGCATATGGAACCATATCCACATCTTTAAAGGGCAACACTAATCGGCCATATAAAATCGAAAGCATATCTTTGGTATTGACTGATAATTCGAACTCCGGTAAGCTTTCGCCGTAATCTGCCATAATAAGCTCTCCGGTTTCGACATCGTACGAATCGTCAGTGGTGAGCTTGGCACTTAGGATCAAGCTGGTCAGTTCTGTATTCTTGCCAATAGTAGGATGTTCAATTCCAAGTAATCCCAAAAATATCTGTTGCCATGTTTGGGGATCAAGGTCCAGTTTTGACCTGAACTCCTGGAGCTCATGTATATTGATTAGCGTTTCAAAGAGGCCCTCTTCACACGCAGCAGTCAATTTCAAATGTTTATTTTCAGGCTGGTAAACCGCTCGTAGTTGAGCTGTTGCATTTTTGATGTATTTGTTTTGATTTCTACTGACGATGTATAGTGGAACAGATACTATGTTGATCATGAGAGAGCTTTTTTCTCAGTGCTCACGAAGGTGCTCACTATAGTAGTAGTAGCAACACCAATGACACCTGTAGCTTGTGTTCAGAAATGGTCTTCAGGAATGGTCTTCAGAAATTATCTTCAGATGGTCTTCAGAAATTATCTTCAGATGGTCTTCAGAAATGGTCTTCAGAAATGGTCTTCAGTAAAATGGATACCATCCGCAGTAAATCACTGCTAGATTCAGCTCGCTGGTAGCCTCTCTGATCAAGTCTCGCACTGTAGCTTCCACACTCAAACCTCCAGCATGCAACTTTTCTGTCACCATGATAATTGCGCTTTCCGCCTCCAGCGCGTCTCGCCGGGCTTCGGCCTCGATATGAGCTGGGCTTTCTTCCTGTAGCTTTCTTTTCCGAATCGGGGAAATGGACCATGAATATAACGGATCCCAGCGTAACACATCGAGAATTCCTAGAATATGTTCCTGGTTTGACCTAAGCACCCGTAATGTGTGCTCGCATAATCGACTAAAAGAGCCATTGATTCCCATGAACCCAAACCCGTCAACAATGTCCCGTGTGAGTCGAAACGGCACCATTTCCGGGATGGGAAGTCGCTTGCCCTGGTCGAATGCAACTCCAAGATCAATATGTATAGGCTCTCCAGTAAACTCATCCAACAAAATATTGTTACAATGCCGGTCGCCGAGCCCAAGTATATGCCCCACCATAGAAGTAGTGGCAACTCCTCTGGTATAAAGCTGCCTGCTATGGAACCAAGAGTCTGGAGTCACGAAGTTTTCGGCAAAGTAGTGCCTTAAAACAGGCTTTATGGAGCTTTCAATGGTGCGGTAGATTTTAAGACGTTGTTTGAAATCGGCACTTTGGTTCTTTTTCATCATCTCCCGTGCTTTTTCCACCCTCATTTTGTCCATTTTGGTGTGGTACGGCCTAATCACCTCTATAAGTGCTTTTGAATTGGGCACAAACTCAATGACTCCAGCTCTGGGGCCAAGCGGAACTGCCCGGTATGTTCTGATAAGAAGATTTCGTTTCCGCGTCTCCTTGTCTTTAACAAATATCCGGTTGACTTTTTCGAACACTTGCTCCATAATGGCATCTTGCCGTAAGTCATCTGCACCATGCTTGAGAAGCATCTTGTGCTTGGTTCCATCTGAAAGGCTTAGTTTGGCTATCTTGGGTAAACTGAGTCCAGATGATGCAATCTTAACTTCTTGCTCCATGCTGATCATTTTGGGTACATGTGAGTAGCCGTTCCTACTCACTTTCAATTCAAGAGTAGGAGGAGGTAACTTGGGGAGCAGATTCATGAAATAATCCCCGATCTTGAGCTTGTCCAAATGAAGAGGTTTTCCTCTTGTGCTTTTCATTTCTGCAAGCGATATGAATTGTTGGCACAATTTTTCGATGGGCAACAAAAGCTCTGAAGCATACTCAGAGCTGGAAGATTGAAGAGTGTTGCGGATGTTTTTTGCTGCCCCAGAACGAGCTAGCATCTCGATATTAGACTTTTCTGAGGCCATTTTCTCGTTGAAAATCAACGATATAAGCGGGTATAGTGCATGGAATGGATGATCAAGACAAATCTTTATGATGAGTTCTTGGACATTCTTCTGAAAAGCACTGGTCTCGTTCGAAACTCGAGACAAGATCTGTGAGCACCAAGTCACTGGCTTGTACGAACTCAATTGACTAAGGGACTCTTTGAGAGACTCTTGTAAGTGCTCGTTGGTAGAGAGCTCAAAAAAAGCAGAGAAAAACTTGTCCACATGTTCATCGTTTTCGTCGATCAAAAGTGCTTGGAGGTAGAATTTGATGGACGTGGAAACAAAGCTCAACTTTGTCTCTTTGGCTCTCTCAAGTTCATCCGTCTCGGAGATAAGTTGGCTCTTCAATCGATTGTAGTACTTCTGAACCGCCTTTTTTTCTGTACTGCTCACCGAATTCTGGCTATAGTAGGTTTTGATGTCCTCGATCTCTGTTTTCCGGTCTTGAACCCTATTGCCCAACTCTCGGAGTTGTTCTTCTAAAACCGGAGACTTATATTGCTGCTCGCAGAAACGAGCAAGAAGGTTATAGACTTGAGCCCGCTGACTTATCATATCTATTTCTTTTATCGAACATTCCATCGGATGCACGATTTGCTGGAGAATGTTTATGCCCAAATCCATTCGAGAGTCTGCTTTCCACTTGACCAAATGTGCTATGATTAACTGCAGATGAACACTAAGCCGAGGAAACGGTAGCGAAATGCTGCCAGCTTCTTCGAGCTTGGTCAACATTGTAATGGGAATGCTGGTTTTTCCCGCTGTCCAAAGAGTTTGGGCTGCTTGGTAAGCTGAAAAATTCTTCAATTGGGACTGCTGTTCAGCATTGTCGAACGTCACAGACTTGCTTAATTTCTCAAGTAAGACAGAAGAGTTGATATCTTTCTGATGAGATCCTTCCTTTTGGAAAAGACAATTGTACCTCAGAAGTTCATTGACCTGGCCTAATATGCATAGATCTTTCTTGCTCAAATTGTCTTGACTTGTGTATGATGCTTCTTTCTCAATAAACATGTTTTTGTAAATATCAAAAGCAAGCTTTCTGGCGAGGATCACGTCTTCACAGCGGCCTGGGCCCTCTGATTCAAACCAAGACGTTCTTTTCTCAAAATCTACCGCTGAAGAAACGAGGTTCTCTGCGTCCGATGCAAAAATGATGTTGGAGCTTCTCAATATAGCCAAGGTTTCAAGCCACACATGCATTTGCTGCTTGCGGCACTTGACGTCCATGTGCTTGCTCAAAAAACTTGTCCGTTGATTCAAAAGCCTTGTCATTATTTTGCTATACAAGCTTGCTTCATGTGATTGTAAATCAACAATGGGTGCATCTTGAAGCTGCTTGAAGTAGGAGTAAATCACATCATGTTTCTTTGTGGAAGTTTCGTCTGCCGGGGCTTGCCATTGGTTCAACTTCCACGACCATTCGCTAGAATTATATGAACATTCGCTTGAATCGTATGATGTTTCGCTCAATAGCTTAGAGAGCCCCAACATGCCGTCGCCTAGTAAGGACTGGATCATGTGTCGAGCTTCAAAGGGCTCACCTATAGCGATGGATGCATCCATGAAACTGTTATCATACTGAAAAGCCTCTGCTGACAGGCTCTCAGAATTTAGAAGCTTGAGCGAGTTTTCGAATGTCACATCATATGGCATTCCGGAAATAAGATCAAACTCATCAAGGGCAGAATATATCTCGGTCAAAGAATCTCTGTAACACTTCAAGTCAATTTTTTCGAGGTGATTATCAGTATAGTCTTCAAAGAGCATCAATGCAGATTCTGGCAGCTTACTTTGTTTCACCATGAAAAAAATGGAGTTATGATCCAATGCCTCGTACAATTCCTGGTAAGGTCTGATATTTTGCTTAGCCCCTATTCGTATGCCCAAGATTATGCTTGTCATCAATTCTATTTTTCTTGCACAATACGGCTTTTGATCAGAATGGCCTTGGATATATTGGAGAAGCGTTTCTTTGCTTTCTGTGACCATGTGGAGGAAAAATAGAACAAAGGTAGGTAAAGTTTTCACTGCTAGTTCCGGCAAACGAAGAACACAGCTGGTGATAATTGAAGACATGCTGGTGAATGCAGGTATTTTGTGCACTAGAGATAGCATGAACTCACATTCCTTACGAAGGAATGAATCTGTTGTTTCAATCTTCTCGGGATAGTTAGAACCATTCAGGATGCAGTGGTTATTCCACTCTTTCTGATGAAGATAGTCACAAGACCGAGGGTTTAATGCAACAATATAGGGCTGAAAGAGATGTTCAAATTCAGACCAGTTGATGTACTTCGAGCTTTCATCGCCAAGGTTCCATAAAAACACGCCAAGAATAGATTCCACAAAGGCCTTTGTTCGATTGCTTCCAATTTCATAGGTTTCAATCAAATGTTTCAAAAAAGAATTGATAGTGGTGGATTCCTGGTCAAAGCTCGTTGCTATTCTTTGCAAGTTTTCGCTCAACTGGTCGGTAAATAACTCTGCATCCACGACATCACTATCGAATGAAGTCCCAGAGAGGTAATATTCAGCCAAATATTCAGCTACCCATAAAGGAAAGCGAGTGTCTCCGTTATGAATGGGAATCTTGTGGGTTAAGAATAGTTTGACCAATCTTGGAATTTGGTCGGACTCGATCATCGTCGTTCTTTCTGGTATATCGGTGTAGAGGAATAGTTCTGAAACTATAAGGACCCATGAATCAAAGCTCCGCAAAATAATTTTCCTCATACTGTCATGAGCTAGAAAGACTTTCACACTCTCAAACGCCAATGGGAGTTTCTCTCCCAGTGTTCTCATCAGGAACAAAAATCGGAGAACAGGCTCTAGTTCCTTTTCCTGCATATCCAGAAGACTCTTTTCAAGTTTGACACAAAATTCAGTGAATGTATCATGAATGTGGACTTGAGATAGATATGTAATAACTGAGGGGAGGAGATCTTCAGTATGTATCGATTTGAAGCACTTAAGGTCCATCTGGTTGAACAAGAAAGAAATTTCATCATCGAACCCTTTCCCAATCAAGGGAGAGAAAAGCTCCATTATCAATTGCACAAGATTGTAATCATTAAAGCCGATCTTGCTAATATGCCAAAAAAAATAAATCCTCCTTAAAACTGCAATCTTTTGCGGTGTGTCAGTGGTTTCAAGATCTAATGAGAGTTGACGACATAGAAAGTAGACTGTGGAAACATCCCAGAAGTCGCCCTCGTTACTATACTTTGAAATAAGAGCAAACGTGAGATCGGTACTGGAAGCAAGCGATATTTGAGACGAATTCGGCACGTTGATAACTTTCTTGGGCATTGACGCTTTTTCTGGCTGGTCTTTGTTAAGCACAGCTGCAAGAGCCTGGCCGCTTCGTACATCAGTCAATTTTGCAATAGAAAGGACTATGAGAAGGAGTTTCTCCTTCATTAAAGGCTTGTAAGAGTCTCGTAAAACACTCGATAAAGTCTGAAAAACTTTGTTTCTTGTACCTTTGGGGGTGTATGCCAAAGATACAATCAACGGGAGACTGTCTTGGATCAACTCAGGAATATCACAGGACTTGAGTTTTGTCAAATGATCAAGCAAGACCTTTTTCTGCAGCTCATTAAGAAATTGAGCTTCAAAAGAGCTGACAATAGCAGTAATATGTCTGCAATTGTCAAGAAAAAACGATGACTGTTCATCGTATCCGAAAGCTTGAAATGGAAAGTCGAAAAGATCGGAATCTGAGGTAAGCCATGTTTTTATCAAGTCAACTTGCATTTCCTTGAAAAGCGCCCGGGTGTCTTCCTTATTCCGAATCTTAGCAATGAGCTTGATAGCCTGCGTGAAATAAGGAACGATCGAAGCGGACCCAGAATACTCCAATAAAATGAGCAATACTTGGTGATAGATTTGTGTATCTTTATCAGTAAGCAAGCTCATGAAGAGACAGAAAGTTGCGCTTCGTTCAACAGATGATTGTGGCGTCACAAAATGCTGACAGATTTCTTGTAGAAATAACATTTGAGTGGACAAGTCTTTTGAAGCAATGTATGTTGTGATCACATTTGATAGTTCTAGCTTCATTCTGTTGGTGAAAGAATCGAAAGATTGTAAGAAGAGCGATCTGATATCAGCATTGGATATGAGTTTCTCTGCATTATACCGGGTGTACTCCAAGCATAAGGTCCATGTGTCAATCAACAAGGTTTCACTAAGAAATAGATTCTTCCTCAAACACTGGATAAAGAAGTTGATGAGATCCAAGCAGTAGTTTTCCATTTGCTGGTGCCCTGTTGCCATGAAATCGTATGACCTTTTTACTAGCCGGCAAGCTAGCTTGATGGTCACGTCGGACTTGTCAGTGTCACGAGAAGCCAAAGGCCCGTTACCTAATAATCGAATCACGTGTCCTAATGAGCTTTGACTTGGTGTTGGTAGATTAGTTTCCTGCATTCCAATAAGTATATCAAAGCAAGCGAGAGTATCTGCTGACGAAAGGCCCTGGATAAATCTGGAAAGCTCTTCTATGGGACAACCCTGGTAAATTAATAGAAACTCAAAATACTCAACGGGACTTGCTTTTACCATCTGGGGAACATCCATTTTGGTCGAGTCTGATTGCGCAGAATGCGAAAACTCAACATCAAGCTCATTTGCACCTTGCAACTCGGAACTTTTATCATGGACCGAGGCCAAAAATCGGAAATGATAATCGATTAGCTCAAAGGGAAAGCATACATTATCCAAAATATCTCGAGTAGGTTTGCATGTCAAGACAGTTAAAACGGCGGAAGCAGCATGTTCTCTCAGGTTAATAGAAGGCGCAATAGATGCCGTTAAGTTTCTCGCTTTACTTTGCAAGTCGCTTGCATGGATGCTATACTTGTGCATAATTGATTCTGCAATTTGCATCAAGAATATGGCATATGTCAAGGTACTCCGGACACTTATTTCCTCATCGAGAGTAGTCTTGAAACTGTCACACATCTTTTGAACGACTCCATCAACAAGCTCCTTTGAACCTGTGATTTTGGTGACATTAGAAGTATCATCAATATTAGGCGCCATTTCCTGCTGTTCAAGTGCTATGAATCTTTGTAGTTTCTCGCAATTGGTTAAGCAAAACGGGTCCCTCTTCTTTGTGTCGTGATTTGTATGAAGTGATTCTGGAAAAGAAATCTCCAAACCACCTATCCAAAAAAGAGTCTCAGCCAATTTTGTGGGTGAAATTAGAGGTTTTTCACGAAAAGGTGTAATTTCAAAAGCCTCGTCCCACTTCCCGATAATCCAGCGCAGAACACTGCCCAGAAGATTGCCTTCTTTGGCAGAGCTCACGTTCTTGAAAACCCTTGCTAAGCTTTCCCAAAATTCGATGCCACTGTTGCTTAATAGTGCCGGACCCCCAATGTCAGATAGATCAAGAATGCTTTGGAGTTGGCTTAACATGCCCTTATCAAATAATTTCTGTATACCGCTTCTATTCTGCATTGATATAATATCATGGAATAGCGAGCATGACATATGACAGAGGGATCTATCTTTCACCATTGGCACTAACAATTTTAACAATTGATGGATTTTCTCAGTGAAAATTGGCCGACATGAGTCTGCTGATATTTCAAGGCAGGCAAAAAGAGAGCGAAAAGAAGCCAAAGCCCAAAAACTAAGGTTCTTCTCCGGCAAGAGTCTGAGCAACATGACAAACAATTCTTCTAGATCTGACGTCCCACAAGGATGTTCTAATGCTAGAAGAGTAGAATAATAATTTGGATTGTTTCCTAGGCTGGGCTCGGAATCTTTAGGATGCGTTTTCGGCATTATTTGGGACCGGAGGGAAGCATTGTTGATGGATATCCATTCAAAAAGGAACAAAAGAAGCTGTAATCCAATGGTTTGCAATCTTGGGTCAGATTCGTCCAAAAAAGACGAGACAAATTGTAATGCATTGCTGCATGTAGAAAACTTTGCTCTGAAATCCTTAACTTTCTGCCTCTTGTTGGCTAATGCGCCGTCAGTCCAGCTTCGATAGCTGTCTAGGGGTTTGAGGCACCCGGAGCTGTTTGACCTCTTTTCTTGAATTTTATAGTACAATGTGACCAAGCGAGATATTGCCATCAATAAAAGCCATGGCTGTGAATTTTCCGATGTATAGGAAACACTCCGTAGATTGTACCAGTCTAAGATTTCTTTCGTGCTGCATACCTTGATATCGTTAGGGGCCAATTTTGAGCTTCCAGCTTGCGATCTTAGTAATAGTGCTTGGATAAGCATACCTAAAGTATAGAGAGAGCGAACAGTTTCCTCACTTGAATCGGTTAGAGAATCAATAGGAGATTCGGCCAGTGATTCAGCGTTCACAAGTTTGGGATAAGACGAGATGTCAAAGTATCGATGGAAAGCCTCGTGATTTAAAAACCAAAGGAATTGGATGAACAACTGATCTAGAGAAGTGGAGCAGAACTGCAAAATCGTGGTGACACCCAAATGGATCACCTCGTTTAGGAAATTGAAGTCTTCAGTTGATAGTGCTGCTAACAACTTGTTAATGATTTGAAAAGCACTTATGATTATGGGATTTTCCCTTCTTGAGTAATTTTCCACAGCCTTTTTCAAGATCGGCAAAAGGGGGAAATATGTATGCAGTTGTACCAATGGCAAGATGGTAGACGAGGAGGAGCCCACCAAAGTGGCTAAGCTTGAAAAAAAATTTCTGAGAAGACTATCATTCGAATCAGGGCTATCAAACTCGTGTAGAATGGCTCTGGTGACGAATTTGTAGCATTTTGTCCACAGTTCAGCGCTCAAGTGGATGAAAAAGGACTCCAGCTTGAGCAATTTGTCGATTATTTGGGCAAAGTCGACATTGCATGGTACAAAGGTATCTTTACCTAGAGCATCAAAGTATAGGGACATTATAGTGGAAACAATAGTAAAGTAACCCTTGAACTTAGGGCGCTGGTGTGCAGGAAGATTCACGGAGGCTTCAATCAACTCTCGAAGAATTAGCGAAGCATTATTGCTACGAGAGATCACAGGAGCAGTAAGGCTTCCCACAGTGGTATCACGGTCGATCTCTATGGCTCTTAGTAGGGCCAGCAGTAGGGCTAGGAGCTGCTCTGGGTTGCGAGCAAGCTTAAGATAAGGGGATTTCTGAAGCAAGTTCAAGACTTCATTTCTAGTTTTTATTTTCAGGCATCGGAGTGATTCAATGATTGAGTTGAGATTCATCATGAGCGATAAGCTAGTGAAGAGATGCGAACGCGCACTCTAGGTACGACCTAAAGTATAAAGGAAGAGGAGTAAAAGTGTCCTGTAAAGGAAGATAAAAGGAAGTCACCTAATATAAATAAACCTCATCTAACCTAACTAGGTTATACAAATTATACTTTGACACCCTATTCATTTCTGCTCTTTTGTAGTAATTATGATTAGTTCAGAAGACTGAATGATTCACAGCATAGAGGTATAAAAACTTTTATTTTGTCTGATAAATACTGTTTTTGTTAGATACTTTATGATTGTCTAGTACTTCCAAAACTCTGTTTATTCGTGGATGGATTCTCAGAATGAGGAATCCTCGAGTCTTATAAAGAAAGCAGGGAAGATCCGAGGCCGGTATATCCGGCCTTCTGGAACTTTAGGGCTGAGTCGGAATTGCGCCTCATCTCCTTGGGATCGCCTTCTGCACAGCCATCATCGGAGAAAACCTCGAATGATTAGAGGGAAGGGCGATCCCATTGTTCCATTTGTCAGGGTCTATGGCAATTCCACGTCTGATCGCACATCGTAGGTGATTTATACTCCCATGGGTAGTGTGATACCCATGGGGGATCTGACAGTTTTATCTTCAATACTCTTTCTTCAATAGTCGTCAATACTCTTTCTTCAATAGTCGTCAATACTCTTTCTTCAATAGTCGTCAATACTCTTTTATCTTTTAAAAAGTCATTCATATGTTCTTTTGTCTTCAGCTTGATTTCACATTGTTCTATTCTTGGCTCCATTAAACATTCTACTGTAGTCCATTGTCGTGGCCTAATGCGGAAAGAATCTCTAACCTCAAGCAAAAGTGAAACACCTCTTTGGTAATAAGAGTGGTATGAGAGTAGCATATCAAGAGTTTCATATCAGTTGTATATATAAAGAGCATTTGCCCCTATATTGAACATTGAATTTATAGGCCATGTCTAAAGCTTATTACTACGAGTTGCGCCTGGACACCAGTGAAGCCTATAATACGACGCGCAATATCTTAAGCTGCAAGACTTGCGAGTTCTTAGCCACGTGGAAGTCCATTATCTACTACAATTTGGTTGTGGGCATCGTTTCGCCAATATTATTGGTTTTCAACTCAGCCTTTGTTCTGTATGCACTCCTTTCGTTCTCCCAACACAATATCTGTGATGTGCCAACGCATGTGTCTTCAAGAACCCTTCTCTTTAGGCTTCTAGGCTATAGCTGCGCGCTACTGGCCTTCGCAGTGGCAGTTGGGTATGCGGCATGGGCCATGCTCGCCTAGAGCGGGGGGGCTGGGTTTTTGACTCGGCCGTGCCGTGACTCCGAGCCATGGTCGCACACTTGACTCCGTCTCAATATATATATCCCCACAATCTGCTCCAAGCTAAGTAAAATTCACTAATAATGAGTGCCAAATCTGCCTCGTCGGTCTTGTCCAAGACGCCGTTATATGAGAGTCACGTCAAGTACGCCGCCAAGTTCGGACCTTACGCCGGCTTCAATATGCCACTCATTTACAAGCACCAGTCTCACATCGACTCCCACAGATGGGTCAGAAACAAGGTCGGCTTGTTTGACGTCAGTCACATGTTACAGCACAACATCAAGGGCCCAAATGCAAAGGATTTCCTCGAAAAAATCACCCCTATCGATCTAAACTTGCTTGCTCCCAATACTTCTAGTTTGTCTGTCTTGCTTAACAAAGATGGTGGCATTGTAGACGACACCATCATCACCAAAAACGCCGATGACCACTATTACATGGTCACCAATGCTGGATGCAGGGATAAGGACTTGCAATTCATGGCTCACGAGTTGGAGCACTTCTCGGGGGTTCTGCATACCACCTTCGAGAGCACTTTGTTGGCTATTCAAGGGCCTGCTGCGGGCAGCTTATTACAAAAGTTCACCAACGAGGACTTGTCCAAGATATTCTTCGCTAACACCAAAACCATCAAACTCAATGGTCTTGTAGAAGGAGACATTCATCTTTCCAGAACCGGCTACACTGGTGAAGATGGCTTCGAGTTGTCCATTCCCTCATGCAATGAGTCTGAGTGTGCCCAAGCCCGAGGCTTTTTCGAGCATTTGATTGACAATCACCCAGACTTGGTCAAGCCAATTGGGCTTGCTGCGAGGGACTCTTTGAGACTTGAGGCTGGCATGTGTCTATACGGTAACGAGCTCACAGAGGCCATCACGCCCATAGAAGCAACATTATCTTGGCTTGTGCCCAAGACAAGAAGAAGCGGACCGCAAACCTTCAATGGAAGCTCGAAAATCTTGGAGCAGCTCCACGATAAGAAACTCGTGCCCAGACGTCGCATGGGTATTGTTTCGAAAGGCCCTGCACCCAGAACCGGTGGAAAAGTCTTTGACAAGGATGGCAACAAGGAGGTGGGATATGTGACATCCGGCTCTTTATCGCCCACTTTGGAAGTCAATATATCGCAATCATACATTGACAAAGCGATCAATATTGGCGACGAAGTGCAGATTGAGATCCGTGGGAAGATGAGGTCCGGCAAGCTTGTCAAGTTACCTTTTGTTGAGAACAAATTTTATAGGGGTTAATTGACTAGTTTATTTAGTATGTGATGTATAGTATATAGTGTGTTTACTAGCTAATTTTTTTTTTAAAAAAAAAAAAATTAATCTTCTTCTGAAGAGTAACTTTTGCATTTGGGTACAAGTTATGTAAAATGGCTGCGAAATATATCTACAAACAAGTATATTAGGAGTGTGCTCAGGTATACAAAGTAAACAAAGTATTCAAACTATATAGAGTGGCGATTTTTCCCTTAACAATACCTTCTCTAATCTATCACATCAGTACCGAGAAATATGTTTAACACTTACAACCTCCCGTTTAAGCTCCCGGTTGAAGGCAGAGTCTAGCCGCGAATCTCTTTAGACGCATAACGTACGCGTACACTAATGAGAACAAAGTATTGCAACTTAGACAATGCCCACTCTAAACAGGCGCACCAGAGGGTCCAAATTTGAACCGACTATATATGGCATGGGTTCATACATGGACCAATAGAACACATGAATAGCCAATTTCATTGATGAACTGCCAATTTAATCCATTCATTTCCAATTATTCAACATTGATACGACTCAGCTCCTCTGACGTTCCCGCATTGGGGGGGTCCCTTACAGGTTGTGCGCAACTATGCAGCAAAAGTCGTGTTTTAAGTGGGAAATTCGTGGTTGACCGCGAAAATCCAACTGCGATCGCGATGGAGGCATACAGTGACCCATAATGCGACACCCCCTAGCCGACATACTTAAACGCATGGGTACCTCAGACTCTTCTTTGCAGTGAATATTTTTTTTCCCCTCCATCCCCCATAGCTAATTCTTTTAGAACATCATAAAAAAAAACAAAAAGAACAATCATGTCTTCACCTTCTAGACCTCTTGCCACTCATAAAGACAGTGACCTCAATTCCCGTTCATCCTCTCCGCATAAGTCTAGGCACTCAAGTCCCAGAAAAACAAATACTCACAACACACAACAAAAAAAGTTGGCCAAGCTCGATTGCAAGATAAATAGAAGTGATTTTGACTTCCAAATATATGAGGACACTGAAGCAGACTATGAGCTTTACCACAAACCCAGATACAATGTTCCACAGTCCGAGAGCTTGTTCAATGACAACAAGGAGAACATCTTACTACCAAAAGGCATCCATTTTCCACAAAGCCGTGCGGAAAAAAGAGTTCCGTTGGGCGAGTTAAGCCTTTCGCAATTCCCTGGATACTCGTATTCCACTAGGCAATTCCAACAGGGCCCCGTCCAGCTTTGGGACTTGTACCAGCCCAAACACTGCAATAATGAGTCTCGCACGCTTCACAAGTTCAACAGCTTGCCTAGTTTCATTACCCCACCCAGAGAAACTATGAACAAGATCTTATACCAGTCACTTTCTGTGACGGAGAACGAGGAAGTGGACGAGTTAGAAGAGCGCTTGATCGTCCGACTGAAGGAACTTTCGCGCAAGAAACGGGCCATGTCGGTGGGAGTAAACAGTGGGAAAGCGCATCTTGTGCAGAAGAACCCATTCCAGATATATACTCATTAGCATCAAAAATTACTTCTTTTTTTTTTATTTCAACTTTGATTAATATTTCAATGATACCCTTTACATTATGCAATAAACGATAAACTTATTCAAAGAATAGGCAACAGAAAAAAGGAAAAGAAAAAAAAAGAGAAAAAAAGAAAAAAATTCTGATTAGACATTGTCACTTTCTTCAGTGTAGTCTTAGATGCCATTACATATTGCCTTCTTGACCTAATTGTATTTTTATTACTTCTAAGGCCCTTTCCTCGCGGCTGCAACTTCGCTTTCTCGCCCCGCCGTTAGTGTGCATGCAATCGAGGAAAAAAATCTTGTCGTTAAACTAAAAGTGCACTAAGAACCTTAGTACTCAGGAGTCTACTATGTCCAGTTCTGTGATGGATGCTTTCAAGAGCCTCAATGTATCCTCGGCGCAAGACCTCTCTGACCATGAGGCCATTTTTGAGGTGTCATACCAGTACCTCTCCAAAGTGAAGAATTATAAAGATCTCAGTTCTTTCCACAACTGCATCGTTTCCTTGATCAACTCAGACAAATACTACAGGGCTTACCAGCTCATACAGGAGGTTCCTAGTGAAACACATGACCAATTCCCTTTGGAAAAGGCTTACGTGTACTATAAGATCGGCCATATCAACGAATTAGAAAACGTGTATCAAGCAGCATCGAACTCCTCTGACGTTAGCTTTAGAGCCTTGAAACATGTCTTGGCTCAAGCCTACTACCAATACGGACGTGTACACGAATCGTTGCAGTTATACCGTGATCTCATTTCTTCAAACACCATCGATAACGAATTGGATATGGCTTGTAATGAAAGAGCCATCTTGTCCCAGCTGGGTGCGTCCACGACTGAGACTCTTATCCAAGTTGCAGAGTCTGAAAAAACTTATGATATCATTTTCAACGAAGCATTGATCAAATTGGCCCACGACGATGTATCTTCTAGCTTGGAGTTGTTGGAGAAAGCCTCGCAAATGTGCTTGGAACAAAACATGGACTCTGACCCCGCAGATTTGATATTGGAGCATGCTCCCATAAAGCTAAGCATAGCATATGCTCACCAGACTTCTGGCAACTCAGATTTGGCCTTGCAAGTCATGAAGGATATCGATATTTCTGCCATCTCAGATCTCATGATTAACCTAATCTTCAAGAATAACATGGCATCCTTGTCGCCACAGGACGATAACCTCAACTTCTTGAGCCGAGAGTTGAACTTACAGCGAAACTTGCAGCTTTTGAGACAAAAGCTCACGAGGGCCCAGTACCAACTTTTGTTCAAAAATCATTTGTTGTTGTCGTACCAGAGCAAGTCGCTTTCCAAATCGTCAAACTACTTCACCAACCAATTCTACCGCGAATTTTCCGAAAGACAACCGGGTGATGTGACTCCATTGATTTATAAGATCTTGGTCAAGTTGGACATCACTTTAGAAGACTTGAACTCACCTGCAAAAACCAAGATGGTGGCAAGAAAAATCTTGAATTTTGCATTGGCTCAATTGGAACTGAAGCCTAGCGATTACACAGTGGCTGCAGCTTTGCTCTTAGTGCACGTCAATGCCAAGTCATACAAGTTTGATCAGTCTATATTGTTTTTGGAGAAGTTAACTGCTCTTGAACTCGAGGAAGATGCTGAGAAGTTGCATGCATGTGCCTTCGGAACGTTGATGTTTTTGTACGAGATTTCAAATAACTCCAAGAAGTTGGCAGCATTGTACGCGGCCTTGGTATCCAAGTTCGAGCTGATGTCTTCCGAAGCCTTGAGACTGTTGCCTCAGTTGTACGAGTTTGTGAGGGTCATATACTTCAAGCTTCTCGCCTCAGACCAAGCATCTACGTCTTTGCTTAAGAAGTTGAACGAGGCCAACCCAGATGATGTCATAGTCTCAAGCATCTTGAAGGGCGATAGTACATTGCTTAGCAGCGCCGAGAAGCTTGCATCCAAGGTAGATGTGGACAAATTGTTGGAGGCCAATATTGAAGACTTGGTGGAGCCAAAATTCAAGAGTCCCTCCGCAGTGGTGGGTTCAAGAAGGAATACGTACAAGGTGAGCAAGAAACTTAGAAAGCCACAGTTTTCTAAGACGAAGGTGTTCAAGGATGAGAAGGAATTTGATGCAGAAAAATTGGACAAGGAAAGATGGCTACCAATGAATCTCAGGTCATACTACAAGCCATCGAAAAAGGAGTTGAAGAAGAAATCCAGTAGCATACAGGGTGCTGTCGAGCTGTCGCCAGCACCAAGCAGCACGTCGCGGACTAGCACTTCCAGCAAAGCCAAACAGCTGCAAAAGAAAAAGAAGAAGGGCAAGAAGTAAACAGTTTATAGCGACTATAAAAGTACAGACAGCGGTACAAGATAAAATATGGGTTCGCCTCTATTGTGATAAAAAGACGAGACAGAATATAAACCCTTAACAATTCTGTTGACTTCTTTTCTATCTTTGATAATGACTTCACCCAATCTCAAGAGAAGATCACTATATCGTATGAAGCTGGCTGGATGGTTCATGGCGTTTTATGCAGATAAATTATATATTTAAAGTTTCAGTAGTGCACACAGACAGCTAAAGCGGAAGTAAGGTTGGCTTGGGCGGGGACCAGAAACCCAGAAACCAGCAGCCTTGGCCTTGGAGATGCGCGAACAAAGATAGGCCTGCACACAGACCCTCCGACCCAACATAGGGTTCCCCGATAAGTCCCTGCATTCCGTTTTAATATTTTTATTTGAGTAGCAGCATATAAAGACTTATATATTACTACATCTCTGTACTCCTGCTCCCAACACCGCACTTTCCAATATCGTTATTATACAGATCTCCCTGTTTGTAATAATACAAGAAAAGTTATATTTGTGAGGTTTAGCTACCAATATAAATTTGTTCTAGCCTTTTAAGACAAAGCCGCCCAATTTTCAATAGTTAAAGTCATCATGTCGGCATCAATCGAATCGCCATCAGTAACTAAAAATGCCAATATATCCAGAATCAGGCTTTTGACCTTGGATGATGTGCCCAAGGCTGCACTAACTTTATACAAGTCCTTTACCCAGGATGCCCTTGCCCAGCTATTGACAACCCATATTAAGGACAAGGCCAAGAGACGCGAAGCCGGCTTGCAGCTTTACCGAAGCTACCTTTGTCAGCACATTGCCAAAGGCATTTGTTTGGGTATTGGAGAAACCGACGAGGAGTTTGAGACCGTGGCCGTATGGTCTCATCCTATTTCGTCTGACGACGGCTTAGATAGCTTTGCCACTTTAATGGAGGCTGGATACGGCAAGCTCTGGGATCTTGTCGGTGAAGAGGGCCACGAGAAAATTTTTAAGGGTATGTTGCCCTTGCTTCACGACACGTTTGAGGATATCATGGCCACGGACTCCATATTCAAGGGCAAGGGCGTGTACACCTTGGTGTATTTGGGGTCAGTGGAGAGTGCTCGTGGAAAGGGTAACGTGAGAGCCATTTTCGAGTACATGTTCGAGAAGTATATCGATGGGCCGGGAAAGAACAACATTACGTACTTGGAAAGTTCGTCAAGAGACAATATTCCTATCTACCAAAAGTTCGGGTTCCACTTCTACAAGGATATTATGCTTGGCTCCAAGGAAGATTCTGATTCTGCTAAAGAAGGCATTGACTATGCCATTATGAATGTGATGATCCGAGGCACCAACGGTGAGAACTGGCCCAGTACGTCTGATTCCAAGTTGTAAGCACTCAGATAAACCCGTACATCCCTTAAGAGTTTCTAGTCCAATGTCCAAGTTTCAATACATTCAACAGAAATTTATATAAACCATCTTAAACTATATACACATTTATATATTACTCATCCAACGAAAGAGAACTTTTTTGCGAAGGCAAGGTCTTCGTGGAAAACTCCTTCTTGACCTTTTCTTTCAAGGCCGCCTCTTGTGCAGAAGTCAAAGGCTTGACGACTTGGTTGGGTGGCACAAACGAAAAGTACCCAAACCCAAACTCACGGTCACTCATCTTGTTTAACACATACAATTGCTGTCTAATGTAACCCACAAGTGCTTCGATGTGTCTCATGTCGGCATTAGGGTTTCCATTAAAAATATTTCTCCACACAGCAGCAGCGAAGGTGATATCATCAGTCATCAATCCCTCGTCGTACGACACCACACATCCTAAGAGTTGAGTGTGGTAGTCTTTCAAGTAACCCTCAATTATCTTATTGGACATAATGCCCAATTCGCTGGCCATACGCAATTCCATGTCTCTAAAGATTCTGTCCACGAGCTTCTGCTGGTAATTGCGCCCGTACTTGAAAGGCATGGCTCTCATGCGCACCGACAAGATCCAATAGTGCAAGGCGGTGATTTGGAACCACTGGGAAAAACTTTTGGGTAGGCCTAAAATATCATAGTAAAAAGTCGCAGTTTCAGAGAGCGGTTCGTTAGGGTAGTACATTCCCTGCTTCTTACACTCTCCAAAGTAGTAGGAGCCAGCCACGGGTCCAGCGCGAGATTTATCCATGTCGATATTGAACATTTTGACAATGGCCTGGCCGATATTCTGGAAAATGCTGGACATCTTGTAGTTAGGATCATTTTCGATCTTGTGATCCGACAAGAAGGGACTCTTGGACTTTGCTTGTTTGGGCTCGGTCTTCAACTTCTGTTTGATCTTGGGAAGGTTGGATTCCTCTGCTAGCTGAGTAGGAGGCACAATCTTCTCTTGGTTTAAAAGAGAAGGGCCCTGGCGGAAACACCGCCTGGAGTTGACCGTAAGCAGCACCACACGGAGCTGTGACGACAACCTAAGTTTGGGAAGCATTAGGGGCATTAAAGTTTTTTCTGAGATTATCTGAGTAATGAGTATATCGCGGAAAATATACAGGACATTAGATAACAGTGATAGAAAGGACAGAAGGAAAGAGTATATTGTGATAATGGTGATGTTTTAGTAAACTTTAATAGTAATCAAGGGGAGTCAATTTTTGGAAGGTAATTAGAAAGTGAACCTGAGCAGATTGCATATATCACATGATCTTGGTATCTGAGTTCTTGATGTGGTAACTATGTTCTATGATCCTGGAGTCTGCGAAACTCAGTATGGGCAGAAAATTTGTAGTGTATAATAATTCTCTATGTATGACTTCTCTAATCTACTACTATATGCTTATTGCTTGAAAGCCTTGTCAAACTCAGTGAAGACGAATCTATATCTCACATCACCTTCTTCACATCTCTCCAAAGCTTTACCGCAGGAGGCCTCGTTAATTGGAACCTCTTCGATCATTGGCTTGATGCCCTTGTCTGCAGCTAACTGTAACATCTCAATGGCCTCTACCTTAGAACCCAAGAGAGATGCACCAAAAGATGTGGCACTCCTGATGAAATTGAATGGGCTCACCTCGAACTTCTCGCCCACTGGTGGCAAACCAACACTGCAGAATTTACCGTCCACTTTCAACACCGACAAATATTGGTCCAAGACCAATCCTTCGACTTTGGATGCACAGTTTAAGATAAAGTCAAACTTGTCATTGAACCTCTTAGTCCATTCCTTGTCTTCCAGAGTAGCAACAAAACCATCAGCACCAAAAGCCTTGGCCTCCTTTTCTTTGGAGTAACTTCTAGAGAAAGCGTAAACCTCTGCGCCCAAGGCCTTGGCGAATTGAAGAGCCAAGTGTCCCAAACCACCAATACCAATGATACCAACAACAGGCTTTTGGCGATGACCAATATTTCTCTTCAATGGAGAAAAGACTGTCAAACCTGCACACATCATAGGAGCTGCGTGCACAGATTCCAATTTGTCAGGAATGGCAAAAACAAATTGCTCATGAGCAATAGAGTGAGACGCGTAGCCACCTTGAGTAATGTAGCCATCAGCCTTAGTATCAATAGCGTTATAAGTACCAACACCTTGGTCACAGTATTGTTCGTTGTTGCTCTTACATCTGTTGCATTCGCCACAAGCAGAGGAAGCAGCACCAATACCAACCCTGTCACCGATCTTGAAGTTCTCCACTTTGTCTCCCACGGCAATAACGTGACCGATGATCTCATGTCCCACAACGAGATCATTTCTCTTCAAGGGGCCCCAGTGACCTCTCAAGGTGTGAATATCGGAGCCACAAAGACCACAGCAAATATTTTTAAGAACAACATCCTTTGGGTTGATTTTCTTGTGGTTGTAGGAAGCCAACTTGGGCTTATTCCAGTTGTCTTTGGAATCGACTGTGAAACCTTGGAATTTTTCTGGGACGACGGCCATTATATTAGTGATTATGATAAAGAGAGAGAGAATTTTGGTAGAGAAATTGGGTGCCATATATATACCTTTGGAAGCAAGAGCAATATCATTCTTGGTCCTGCGCACAAAACTTATATGCATTAAGACGTCAGAGTTTGCGATTACTAAGTAATATACTTTGACAAGCCTAAGCCACACCTTCTCTCCAGAGAAGTTTTTGCAATTTTTAATAATTTTATTTTATTATTATTATTTTTAAACATTATATTAGACAATCACATGCCACTGCAGAAAGTG
The DNA here is from genome assembly GCA_002370875.1 of Metschnikowia arizonensis. Classification (NCBI taxonomy): domain Eukaryota; kingdom Fungi; phylum Ascomycota; class Pichiomycetes; order Serinales; family Metschnikowiaceae; genus Metschnikowia; species Metschnikowia arizonensis. The sequence goes on from NLAU01000881.1 coordinate 27,025, forward strand.
ATTCATTCATGGATCTTTTTTTGCTGGCAAAATTCTCTTCACAGCACCATCGCTGAAACAAGTCTGCTTATAGTGGAAATGCATCGCCGACTTTATCGCAGGTAGAAGCTTTTCGAAAAACGGACTGCACATATTCCCCGTGCGCCGGACAATTTATCCGTTTTAACAGGAAATTCCGACAGTGCCAGATAACCGATAGTCACATTCAGGCCCGTGGCTCGCCTCACGATTGATTCTGCGATGCACTTTTTTGGTGATGCGGATGGTATGTAAGACCAGACACTTTATAAGGCCTGAATTTCTAGAATTTGTATACATTCTGAGATCCAGTGACGTCGTAGTCGAACTGGCCATATAAATACACGCGTTCACCAAATATATTACGCTTTAAATTACCCTTTATAATTTTACAACTCTGCTCTATGCTCTACCAAACTTCAAGGAGAAAATTTTTAACCTAAATATTGCCCTAATCATCTTCAATATTCACCAAATCATCTTCAATATTCACCAAATCATCTTCAATATTCACCAAATCAACCTTCAATTAACCTCATAATTAACATTATATCTAACTACTCCGGCTAATCATTACGCAAAAGGTTTGGCATAAGTCATTGCCAAATATACTCCAAAAGTGCTTCAGTGGGTTTCCCCATCACCCCATCACTTTCCGCTCATTTAGTGAAAAAAAAAAAAAAAAAATTGATGGGCCCGTACATCAGCTTCATGACAGAAGTCGTCTTTGATAGAAAAATCGCGCCTTATGATCGTGCGCAGTCTCTACATTCTTTAAATCAAAGCATCTGCGCAGGAGGCGCGGAAAGCAGGTTCGGGTGTGTATGTCATTGCATTCGTTGGCGAATATGAATTTGTATCGTCTTAGCTACGAGTCAAATCCCAATGCACTTTTTCTTCCGTTTATTTCGTACCACTTCACTCAGGCCACTGCATATAGTCTCTTCGTAAATATTATCTCCGTAAATACCATGCTTTGCGCTTAAATGTCCCGTCTTGCCTTTTTGCACAGGTTTCGATCTGGGGTTGCAGCCAAAGAAGCAAGTACGCTGAGGCAAACAATATAACGTGAGTGGAAAAAATGCATAGACACAACTGGTGTGTGCGCATTTCTTTAAACCCACTCTTGTCCTTTTTTCTCTTTCTCTCTCGGTTCGGGCGATTACAAATTTAGTGCTACTTTTTTTTTTTTCGGGTGCCCTCCTAAAGAACTACTCCAATTACCCGTTTTTATAACCTCATACCAATTCTGCCTCGTTTCTCTTCTCAATCACGTGAACTCTCCAGATACTACTTTTCCCCTTCCCAACGACTAATTGTTGATCTTCGTTTCCTTTTTTTTATTTTTTTTGTCAACGGCTGCCTGATGGTATTATATAAGAGAAAGCAGGTAACCTTTGTGCGCCCGCTTCCCGTTCCGGAGGACCTCGACTCCGAAATCTACGTCATTCCTCAGACCAAAGAATGGTTTCTTGATTACAATGACTACCTCGCTCGCATGGACTACTACCACCGCCGCAAGTTTGTTTGTGAAATCACCGGAAACTCATGCTTAACTTTCTTCGAGGCCCACCTCTCAGAATCAAAAGAAATCAAAGATTTGGACGCTCATTTCCCTGAGGCCCTACGCGAACACATACTCAAGTTTCTCCAATTCAACCGTATATCCAGATTGGATCTTTTGGTTGACAAGGTCTACTCCGTGTTCAAGAATGAGTATTTTCCTGGCGAAGAGGTATACGTCAAAAAAATCATCGAGCCCAACGCAAACAGACCCGTGGCCAAAGTGAATGCCGTCGCCCCGCATGCATACATGTCCACCGTGAAACAAAGGGCCATGATCAGGGAAAAAGTTCAATATAGCGATATATCCGAAACAAAGTATTTGGTAACCACCATAGGTGAGGACTCACAAATTATCGCTACAAACCAACAAATTTCCAGAGATAGGAATCATTTCACCAAGTGGCTTATCAAGACATACATCAAGTTGACTGTGACTCGCTCCCAGAAAGTCGGTGCTCCTTGGGTCGTGAAAGACAAATATGCAAAAAAATACCGTATTCCTACTGAATTCCCGGAAGATTTGAAAATGTTCGAGCATATTACTCCAAGTGGTGAAGTGCTATACGAGGGCAACCAAATTTTCGATTCTGTCCCTCCATCTACTGATACTTCTGACCCTAATAAATCCAAAAAAGCCCGCGGGAAGTCTTTGAAGAAGAAAGTTGCTCTAAATCCGGCTGGTGTGAAGACTAGACCAAGAACGGATGAGAATTCTGACGAGCTCGTTGCCGTTGAATACACAGACCCTAGAGCCAAAGTCAAAATTGAATCTCGCTCTAGATTTCCCCTTCATCACCTACCGGAGTCTATTCAGAAAGAGCTCAATGAGAATGACCTCGTAACATTGTCATCGTTCCAGCCATCCAAGAAGACCATAACCGAAGATTTGGATCTTGGATTCGACCTTCAAAATACTCGCCCTCCTTCTCATTCAATGAGGTTGCTTGAAAATGCCCTCCTGCTTAATGAGAAAAGCTTGGAGAGAGATGAGTGCGACACAGATGAAGAGTCCATGAAAGTGGATGTGAAAAAGGGTGACAAAACTCTACACCAACTTGATACTAAAACACATAATTTTGAAAAATCCCCACTTTTGTCGTCTCAAGAGGCGTTGGAGATCTGGACTTTTCTTAACATATACTACTCTGTTTTCAAACTTGACACGTTCACATTCGATGACTTTATTTGCGCCATGGGATGGAACGACAAGCAGTATAAGAACCTAGGAAGATGTGAACTCTTAGACGAGATCTGGTGTGCGGTGTTGAGTTTGATAATATCCAACGAGCCCGTCCCAAAGAAGTACCTCGATGAAGCGGAAACATACGGTCTTAGGATATTTTTACCGCCTAAGGTAACTTTGCTTAAATCGGAGCTGGATACTGAAACGGTTCCAAAGGAATCAAATGAAGATACTTCCGAAAATGGCAACATAGAATTGAAGGATGTCAAGGCTGAAAGCAAAGAAAATAACAAGATCCCCGAAGATGACAGCAGTAATGAAGACAATGAAACCAAACACAATCATTTGGCGTACTCGGTTATAAACCACAGAGGGGTCCCATGGCATGACAGACTCCGCAAGAGAAATTTTAAAGATGGCGGCTGGCAAGTTATTGTTTTGGGAGTGCTTTCTCTTGTCGAGTATGTCCCAGAATATTATTCAATTATCCAAGAGGCTTATAAGGTTCTTGCCCCCTTGCTGGTTAAACCAGCCACGCCTGGCAGTGTGTTATCTCAGTTCTACACACACCTTGGCATCGATTTGAGGCTTAAGATACTTCATATTCTCACAACTTTAGTTGTCAATGGAGATGTAGTGCGTTCATACATCGATGAGGCACTTGAAGCTTCAACCAACTTGAGACGCTCTAGACTCGAAATCTTGAAAGATATGAAGGTTGCAGTGGATAACGCCAACAAAGCACATTCCGAGATACACAGCAAGTTGATTGAGGGCCTAAATTCAGCTAGAGATCCTGCATTATGGAGCTCTTTCTCTAGGAAGAAGCATAGACTCAATATGAGAGGATATGAAATGACGGATTACGAGAAAGCTTACTTGGAAGTGGACCCTTCATTCCAGGATGTTTGGGATGAAAGAAAAGCTAACATCACCATAATCCAGGAGTTGAAAAGCAAAAAAAAAGAAATCGAGCTGAAACTCTCGGAGCTTGATTGTCAGAGAGTACGCTTTCTTGGCAAAGACAGACACTTTAATCGTTACTGGTGGTTCGAAAACAATGGATTGCCAAATATTCATTTCAACGGAGGCGATGATGAAGACGAAGAAAACGTCAGCGACGAGGAGCTCGATGATAAAGATGAAGTGGTTGAGGAAACTTATTTGATGGGCCGTCTTTGGATGCAAGGGCCAACATCGATGGATCTCACGTCGAATCTCAAACTCCTGGAAGAAAAGGCGAAACACATTTCGAAAAACTCTCTTCAGTATGAAATGGCAATGACAGAGAATCTTGACAAGATCGAAAAAGGGGACCGTGAAAAAATTACAGAACAACTCAATCTGGATGATGGCCAACTGCTAAAGGTGACGAATTTCCAAGTGGGAACGACTGCACAGGCACACATTGCTGATGTTCTTGGTCTCCAGTACACCGGAACATCGATAAGGTCCAAGGACGATTTGGTTTTAATTGACGATTTGGGAGGTCTCTCTGCCGGAATGAGCGTCAAGCAAATTACGCCAATGCAACGAAAGCTGATTGAGGAGTTTCCCGTGCCATTGGTGTTGGGAAATCAGTGGAGATATTTTGACAAGCCTAGTGAAATTGAAGCTCTTTTGAAATGGCTTAATCCATGGGGCAAACGAGAATCTGCATTGAGAAAAGAGCTCCAAAGAGTGAAAGATGGCATCTGCGCAAGTATGTCAGCCAGACGCAAAGCTCTTTGGTTGGATGAACTCCCCAAAGAAGAAGCCACGATCGAAGAGAAGATCCAAATGGCCGAAGATAAAATCAATGCGTTGGCCAACGCAGTTGTTGAAGATACCGATATCGAGGATAGCGGAGATGATATTTTGGCGCAACGGAAAAGACCCAACCGCAGAGCAGCAAATGGTTCCAACAAGCGCTTAAAGACCATGGAAGACACGCTTAATTCGGGAACATTGGAAGAAGTACAGAAGCTTCGTGACGAGTTGCGTGCAGAAAGGCAGAAGAAGGTGAATGAAAACCAGGTCAATCGTGTGCTAGAGTGGGTCAATCGCTCAGCTCGCGATGCGTTCGATAAGTCACTCTATGAAGGTGGAGACAAGGCCAAGGTCAAGGCCAAAAAAGGCAAGAAGTAGAGCCACTAGACGTTAGGCATTGGGATATATTATTTCACATCAGTATTAGGAAGCAAGATACCGTAAGACGTAAATAAAGATTAAAAATATTATATTTCTCATATACAATTACTCAGGTCGTTGCTTTTTCCGGCTACGCAGGTCATTCTCACTTGGACGCTTGTGATTTGTGGATTCGTCTCTGTAAGAGGAGTTTTTTAAAGCCTTGGATTTTTTTAGGAGTGCTTCAAGCTTTCGGTCCTTCTCAGCTTGTTCTTTCAAAGCAGCGTTTTTCCTCTCTTGGTTTCGAAGATTGAGCTCCTCTCGTGCTGTTCTATCTGCACTCTCTAAAGCCAGAGAGAGTTTTGTGAATTTCTCCATGTTGATTTCAGTAGTTTCATTCACAGTGCCGCCACTAGCTGCCTTGACTCGCTTATCAAGGGCAATTGCAAAGCCCTGGTTATTCTTCCAGTTGGACACTGCAGAGGGAATGTGCCATTTATCCTTCATTTCCTTGGTGATTTTATCGGTGGATACAGCCTTAAGGACCGGCTGAGGAGGAGGAGGGGGTTTTTCTCGATTCTTTCTAAGCTTGAATTTGGGCGGAAGCATCGGGTCTTCCTTATAGGTTCTGATTTCAATAAGAGTATCTTTCTCGGGCTCCAAAGACCTCGAATTGTAGCGAAAAAATGATGCTTCCGAAGTATTTGGTTCATCTACACCATTAATGGTTGCTAAAAGCCGCTCCACCACGGCCTTTGTTTCCTCTACGCATATAGCCAAAGATTCATCGGGGCATGTTCGTAGTGTATACCTAGGGAAGTGGTGTTTGAGATGAGGATACTTGACTTTAAGCGGAATGGTTTCTTGGAGTGACGAGCTTACTGTGAGTGGAAGATCAGGCGCCTGCTTGCCGTACTGGAAGGTATTATGGGGATGTAGGTCGGGATGTAGATCGTTCTGAAGTGGCCCTAGGGAGGATTCAGATTGGGGGAGCAATAGGGCCTTGGATTCCGGGGTCTTTTTTGGGAGACGGACATGAATGGTAGCTATAGAAGAGTGCTTTGGAGGGGGTAGCAGCGAGCTAAACATTGGTCAGAGAGAAGAATGTGAGTAGATGCGCGTCAGTTGTAGAGCGATGAATAATGAACAGTACAGGAAAACGAAAACTAGTGCCAAAATACCGGACTCTCGAAATACCTAAAAGTAGAGTAATTATGAATTGATAAAGTGGTATAAGTATGACTGGTATAACTGGTATATCTACCTGATCTATCTGATCTATCTGATATCCATTTGTTATCTGCGTACTCCTTTAAAAAATTCCCATGGCTTGGAGAATGCCAAAGATTTTAGTGGCTAATGTAGGCCGTGAAGCTAACCTCTCTGTTGGATCCACCTTCGTATGAAATAATGATCTGCTTGTCACAGGTGACTTGGGGCCAATGTGTGTGCCTGTCTGGATAAGCCAGTCCATCACCCGAAACTTCCAGGAAATGTAGGGCTTTCTGACAGATTCCTCGGGGCTTTCCATTTCAGAAATGTAGTTTATCATCTGCTGAGGATCGTCTGATATAACTCCATAGCTGGTCAAACCGTAGTACCTGCAAATATCAATGAAGTATGATAACTGCCACGGCGTATTGACGGTCCAATTGATCAACGTCAACTTGTGTTCCTTAACTGCAGGGAGAAAGTTATCTAGGCATTCCATCGACCACATGCTGACGTATATGAGCGACACACCAGATATACTAAACGTCTTCTGCTTAGAGTCTAACTCTGAGAGATACTGTGCGTAGCTAAGGTATGTCATGGTATCCTTCCAGCTAAAGGAGATATGGAAGATATCGAAGAAATGACAATCCACGGCCTGTTCCAAGCTCTGGAAAAACGGGTCTTGGTTCAAGTACTTGAGAAACCGGATATTCCAGATCCCAAGCTGGAGCCGAGGGTACCACCATGAGAGGTCGGGCCCGACTGCGATCACGTCTTCAACAAGTAACTTGAGAAGTTCTGGCGGGTTTGAATTCTTTAAGTCAAGCATTATTTTGCACTGCGAATATGGCCCTGAGTTTACAAACCGCTGGAACCACCCTAATAAATCTTTAAATGTGAGTAAGGGCTCGCCGGACTCGATTGTACGAAAATTAGTGACCTGCGCAAAATCCGTCTCCAAGATATTGAAATCGGTGTCTTTGCCATCTTCATTACAAAAGATGCGGGCCGTACTGGCATCGTGTGATACCACCAACACCTTGTCTCTGGTGGTCCAGACATCTGTTTCGACCGTGAGAGCGCCGCATTGGAAACACTTCTCGAAGCCCTGGATGGTGTTTTCTGTATACTTTGCTTTGAACCCACGATGTCCAATCACAAAACAAGTCATGGTTTGAATGTGTCTATTACATAAAAGTGCTTATTCCATGAATGTGGCACGCAAACGGGACTGCAGAGTTATGCCTCTTGTTCAAAACACCGCAATCGTTTCTGACCTGCAGGGACAAGCACGAAGTACAGGAGTGCATTAATTGTCAAGGATAATTATTATTGCAGATGTAACACTTTGCTACTTTAACTCCGCGTCTGTGGTTTTGCTGACAAGGTTTATTGTGTGTGCGTGCATTTACCATTTCAACATGTGCCGTGAGAAATCTATATAAGACAAGGACAGTTGCTCTTATAAGAGATTATGGCATCAGAACAGGGAAACCAAGGGCACGAGTCTGAGAAGTATACCTGCGTCAATGTTTATCATTTGACCTTATTACGAGCATTTATTAAAGACCCTAAAAGCTTCGCTCTTCCACATTATGCAGGCGTTGTGCTCAACGTCCCAACACTTCTGGCATATATATTGCGGTACTGCATACACTCGTCAGCTCAGAAGTGCTCGGCTCGGCTCTTTGGTGCTACATTGTAAGATATTGGGTGTAGTGCTTAATTTGAATGAATCTATGAAGTATTTTTTGTATGTACTTTTTGAATTATTCTATTGTATTCTCAGTGTAGGCTCCTTAGAGTTTAGCTTCGCTCTTATCTATCACATATTTTATCAAGGTGTGAGCAATCGAAACATCTGAAGGAAGTTTGATGCCCTCTGGGTTCGATGTTTCATCCAGATTTCCCTTCAAAAGCTCCGCCACAAATGAAACATCAAACCACCGAGCATCGGCAAGCTCGCGGTCGTGGCCCAAGTGGATGGTTTCGTTGCTACCATTGAAATCCACCGTGGCAATACATCCGATCATGAGGTTTCCCGGAAAAGGCCATGGCTGAGACATCAAGATCTGGATATCGGAACACAAAACTCCAGTCTCCTCCCAGATCTCTCTCTTGGTGGCCACCTCCACAGTCTCCGAGGGCTCCATGAACCCAGCTGTGCACGAGTACATTTTGGAGAATGCATACCTCTTGTTCAAAGAGAGAAGCATCTTGGTGCGCTGGCGGTCGACAATTGCTGTAATGACAACGGAATCCGTGCGTGGAAACGATACATTGGAGACCCTTGTGTTACGTACCGGACACACGTATTTCTCTTTTATCTGCTCCTCGTTTACTGTGATTTTCTCCTCATTCACGCTCCCTTTCTCCTCATTCACGCTTACTTTCTCCTCATTGGTGCACTTAAGCTTGCCTCCGGCATGAATGCCTATAACTTTAAACCCACAACCAGGACAGTACCTGTTCCGGCCAAGCCACTCAAAGAACATCTTTCCATGGCTGAAAAGGGCAGCCTCATCCATAGTAAACGCCATGGTATACTCTCTCGAGTTTGTAAATATAAGATCCTCTTCCGTGACGTTGTCTCTGCTCGACATAATCAAGTGCTTGACTAATCTCTTCACCTGTGGCGAATTTGACAAGTCCACGCCAAAGTACGGAATACCAAAGTACCGGCCCTGGTGGTCCAAATAAGTCTCCATGTTGTACAGCTTTAACTTGTGAAAGTTCAAGCCCACACTTTCGTCCTTCAACCCAAGAAATAGCATGCTTGCCTTGTTTTGGGCCCGTGAGTCTGGCGCCTGGTTCTTGTTATCGGAACTCCACGCCCTTAAAATCGAGTCCCATTCAGGGCAATTATCTAGCAATCCCCTTGCGGTGCCTGCAACCGATGTGCCTTCTATAGTATCCAATTGGTCGTTACCATTGGCCAAAATCACCAATTTTTTCTCTTCTTCTTTTTTGTTGACGAGTACATTTCCAGCTTCGAAAAAGACAAATCTGGTGGATGGATGTAAAACGGCGTTTGTGATAAACTCGGAATCCTCTCTAAGGAAAGATACCCGGTTGACCACTTCTTTGCCAAAGTACGTCATAATCGAGGGAGACTGTGCATTGGGGACCGGGCCTTGGTTCATTTTATAGTATAGTGACTTTTTGGGTAGGCTTGTGAGCGACAAGAATCGTAAGGGGCTCTGCAAGCAAAGTCGTGTCCTTTGGCGGACGTACATTTTAGTAACCTACACTTTAGCAACTATCTCGCACCCAATCGCACTATCGCACTATCGCACCCAATCTCTTCGGCAAGTGCCGTTGAACCCACACATCCGAATAGAGATGCAGAAATGGTTATCGATACATTGCTTTAATTATTTGCTTCAGTATCTTAATTATATTTTACCTACTGTTCCACACGGCGTTATTATATATATGTACATGTTCTTGCAATGTTAGTATATAAGCAATTGGATGGAGCTTTTTAGATCAGATAATTGTTAATTAACAAGACGGTTTCCTCAGAGTTCATAGGAAGTCAAGCGTTCAAAATCAAGTATTTTCATCATAATAGAAAAAAAAAGGAACATACCTGCTGGAAAGTCAGCTATTTATGTGAAGGTCAGACGAAAACCTGTTCGAATGATTTCTGTGGTGTTAGTAATCATCTCAAAAATGTGTTATGTAGTCCCAGAGTCAGATATCTTAGATGTTTCCTCATAATATTCGGAAGTCTAACGATTAATTTTCTTTTTGGTAGCATCATTCTGGGCCCATGTGTCAACATACCAGTTATCTTTTTTTGTTGAATCAGTGAACGCTATCCAATGGTAGCCCCCTGTCTAATTGCATTGGGAAGTCCCTTGATCCACGATTTTCTTGACTTCTTGTCTATGATAATAAAAACACGCCCTGATTGACGCATTCTTCCTGTACGACCAACCCGGTGGATTAGATCCACTGAGCTTCTTGGAATATCCATCAAAATCACGTTCTTGATGCTCTGGAAATTTAATCCACGGGCCATCAAATCAGTTGTGATTAACACTCTCATTTTGCTCTGTATCTGATCCTCCTCTATGGGCTTTGCCTGGTTGATGAAAGGGGCGATTTTCTCACGTCGATCTGCTGCCGAATCTTGACCTGTGACACCAACAACAGTTTCCTCCAGATGGCCGAATTTAGTGATCAAGGTGTCGACGAGAGGAGCCACATGCTTTTTCTCATTAACAAACACAATAACTCTCTTGACAAAACCAGCCTCGGAACCGTCATTATAAATGGCATACAATGCTTGAGCTAAACACCGGGTCTTTGATCCATGGAAAGGAGCAATTTCAGCGTCGATCACTTTGACGGTAATTTTTTTGGGGATTTTGTGGATCAGCGGCGTCACCACACGGATAATTGAATTCTCGTCCTTGAAGAGCGTTTTGAGCGACTTTTCAAACTCCCGAGGAATTGTGGCAGAACACAAGATCAAATCCTTCATTGCTGTAAACTTTTCGATTGCTCTCGAAGTTTCGTGAATCCAAGACTCATCCATGAGAGTATCAGCTTCATCGACGACGCAATAATTCACCCCTTTGAAAATTCGGAATGGCCGTGATATGTTGTCAAGCTTTGAAAGACCATCCAATTTGCCAGGGGTAGTGATTAGAACATCAATCTTTTCATTGTCGGCAGCATCGAAGAGCTTACTTGGGGCGTCACCAGCTCCCCACTTGAACACATTTAAGCCCAACGTGGTCTGAGTCTCGAGGAAAGGACCGTAATTCTTGGAATCACGCATGTCCGGACGATAATCTTTCAATAAATCGAGAGGCACAGTGGAGGCAAACTTTACAGTCTCATATACTTGATTGACCAATTCGTGAGTAGGCAACAAGATGACGGCACGAACAGGCTGGAAAACCTTGGTTCTAGACTGCAAATCATTGGCTTTTAAGAACACGGAATGCTCCTCTTCAATCAATTTCGAGAGTACTGGTGCAAGGTAAGCCCAGGTTTTCCCCGAGCCTGTTTCTGCAGCCACGGTGAAAATCTTGAGCCTGTTCCGTTCGTTTTCCTCCATGATTTCATGTAAGAGCGGGCTTCCTGCCTGCTCAAGTTTATGCGCAGCCACTTTGCGCGGCTGGTTGATTTTTTTGATGGCAGCAATTTGCACTGGTGAGGGCGTAAGCTTCAAGTCCTTTTTATCGGTGATGTAGGTGTTTTTCATGATGTAAGAGTGTTTTATTTCTTTCATCATGGCAACCCTAACAGAAGGGAAGATACGAAGAGAGTCAAAAGACGCTATTTTCTCAATGGCATTCTCCGATTTCTCGATCTGTTTCTTCTCGGGTTGCTTGAGTGCAGCAAAGTTGCCAAAGGCAAATACCTTAGGCTTTTTATTGTCAGAGAACTCCGTGGGCTTAGCATCAAGACGCCGGCCGCTCCGAGATTTGATCATTTGCTTTTTGCTTCGTGAGTAGAATCGCAGCTGGACTCCTCTACAAAGGCAATGCAATGTATCAATCCTGGGCCATGTTTTTAGCATGGTGGAAGAAAAGAAGAAAGCGCTCTACGCTCTAGAGATGTCTTTTTAAAGTGCGCACGAAAATTTTCTCCAGTGCAGAATGCAGTGCTAGGGCTTTGGGATGCTCTACACTAGGGTATCGAGAGAGAGCACAAAGTTCACTTACCAAAAGTTCATTTACCAAAGTGAATCATAGTAGATAATATTTTTTTCTAAGGAAGCAATACAATGGGCTTTTTTTTTCTTTTTTTTTTTTGACAGTAGCTGCAAGAACTGGAAGAAAAAGCTACTCATTGGCCCTTTCTGCATGTACACACTTGAAACAGTAACTTTAAACATACCTTAGAGTTTCAAAAAGAATAGCAGAAACCCCATACCGGCCAAAAAAAAACGAAAAAGTGTTCGGAGTGGCGACACACACACTTGTGGTGTGGCGTTCTTGATGAACCCAGGTTGCAAAGCACCGCATCACGTGATGCGAACCGAAAAATTTACATAGTTTCATACTCATTCACTTCCCTCCACGCCATACATGTTAGGTTTTGCCGCCCGCCAGTCCACGTTGTCTCTCGGCACAAGACTACTCTCTGTATCCACAGCACGTCATTATCCTCCTCAAACAGCCGGAAAGACTAAAATCAAGGTTGGCTTTAAGAAAGAGACTAAGCAGAAAACTCCAAAAGGTGGTGTTACCCATTTGAAGTTCAGAGATGCTGTCAGAGAATTGAAATACGAGAAACTAGCTGCAGACTTAAGTAGCTTGAACTTGGGCGTGCTCTCTGCAGAATTGCTAGCATCATTGGATTCCAAGATAGCTACCTATGATCCCAAGACAAAAAAGGCACTTGATGATTTGGGATCCTTCAAAAAATACCAGCATCACGAGCTCTTCAGAGAGCCTTTGTCTATGGTTACCGAGAACACCAAAAAACTCACGGCTGAGTTTATCTCCAAGCTAGACAACTCTTCTCGTAACAACAGAGTATGCTTATTGGGTGAGAAAGGAATAGGCAAGTCTACTTTGCTCGCTCAAGCACAGGCCATTGCTCTTTCCAAATACAAAGGTGATGTTGTGTTGTTGCATATAGACCATGCAGAAAAGATTGTGAATGGTACGAGTGACTATGTGTTCAATCCAAAGGCCAACTTTTACCATCAGCCAATGAACACCAAAAGATGGATCAAGCAGTTGCGTTCTGCCAACAAGGTTGTTTTTCAGAAAATGCCCCTCACTGAAGACTCCTCCTTCACTGCCAAGAGAGTGCAATATAACTTAAAGAAAGATGAACACACCCTTTATGACTTTCTCTTACATAATCACGATTTTGGAGTGATGGGCCCAACAAGTGCTTTTCAATTCTTCATCAACCAGCTTAAGGCCCACTCCTCGAAGTTCCCTGTGCTAGCTTCCGTGGATAATTTCTCTGGTTTGGTGGCTATGCCATATACTGCTTACTTCCACCCAAACATGAAACCTATTCACTTCACGGAGTTCGAGTTAGGCAAATTAATTCAGGATCTTGTGAGTGGAAACCTAGAGTTTCATAACGGTGGTGTTTTGATCTCCGAAAGTAAGGACAATGGCGACAGCAAGACTTTGAGGACAGGATTGCAATTAGAAGAGTTTGATCCTTATGACAAAATCAGTCAATGTGATATCGAATACGCTTGCACTATGAGAGAGAACGGAGGAGTCCGTCCTTTCAAGCTTGGGAATCTCACTAAAGACCAAGCCCGCGAGTTGTTGAAGTTTTGGGCGGATGCTGGCGTGCTACAAATTAGAGACTATCCTTCCAAAGACTCGTTCCGTGATGATAATGAAACAACAGGCAAAGTTAGCACCACCAGGAAGGTGGGTGAATTTGCTGTGTGTGAGGATGTGGAGCAGCAGCTCGAAAACATTGTGCAATCATCATACTTTGTGTCAGCCGGAAACCCCGGCCATTTGTTGAAGATAAACAACAGAGTATTTTAACACCCGTGTATATACGAATAGATATTCTTGCGCTACTACGCTACGAGGGGTACTGCATGAGTTCTTATATTATGCTAATGGTACAGTGTCTTAATATGACGGTGACGGTGTGGATGGAAACTAGGTGAATAAGGTATCCTCCTCTCTTAAGTATTCGCCAATATCACCTTGTCTAAATGCAACAATAGCCGTCGGCTGCATGTTTTTCGTCTCCAGGGAGGATTTTGCAGAAATACCAAATCCAAGAGGAACATCGCTCATGGAGTACACAATCACTCCAGCGTGTTCAGGAATATCCTCAGAGATTCTCCCCAAGTGTGCTTTTAATACATGGTTTCCGTATAAGAAGGGCATCTCACCATTCTGCTTAATCCACACCTTGTATTTGGCATATTGGCCCAAATATGGCAATGCTGTAATATGCAATCTGAACTTTCCCGTCTTTGTGAATTTACCGAAACAAGTTCCGAGTGCCATCAATTTATCTCTGGCGATGGAAGCAGCGAACTTTGCTACATCTGCTGGAACATAGTAGACTCTATCTTTCTGTAGTCTAAACACATGGGGGTTTGTAGGGTTATCGATTAAAAAGGAGATATTCCTTCCCACGTAGTTAGCCAACTTTTCAAACACCACTTTGGTCTCTTCCTCTGTCAAAGATCTCATGCTGGGTGGTTCAAGTAATACTGATTTTTTTAATTTTTTGCGTGGTGCCTAGTCACGTGCGCGTGATGCCCTGTACATCCCGTAAGTGAATAAGTTGAGTAAAGTCCGGGTTACAGGAACTTGGGAGAATATTTTGAATTTGACATGACTAATTTTTTATTTTTTTTTTTTCTTTGGAATAACTACTTTTTTTTCTTTGGAATAATTACTTTTTTTTGCTTTGGAAGTGTAGAGTTCTTCCCTTGATTTGTATCTTTCGCAGTATTCACCATTTTCTATTCATAGGCTGCGAAATATAATAAAAGGCACCAAGAAAAGCCAAGTAATTAGAACACAACGAATCAGAATTAAACAATAAAAAAATTAAAAAAATTAAAAAAATTAAAAAAATTAAAAAATAATATTATAAAAAACAATCAAAATCTCCCCTACTACTAACTATTTCCAAATCTTTCTTCACATTACTTGTGATCGAACGTGACCCATATTTCCAGTCCCCTTAGTTGGTTGGGTGCGTGCGTACTAGTGCTCATCGCTGGAGAGAGAATTCGCGGGTGACCAAAGCTTCTTAACATCACGAAATGGCACCAGAAAAACGCTCCAACCATGAACTTGTGGACAAGAATACGCCTCTGGATGATTCCAAAAGGGCCAAGCCATCGGAAAATTCCAAGCCCAAGTTTGTCTCCAAGAGAGAACGCACGTCCTCGTAGGTAAGTCGGTTCTACCCTTCCATGCCCAAGAGATGTACTAACCCATAGTGACTGGAAGCCTTTAGTTGATGAAAATGGCAATCCAATCGAGACATCCGAGCGGAGACCCAAAAAGAAAGTGGCCTGTATGATTGGATATTGTGGTACTGGCTACAATGGTATGCAAATCCAGAATAACCCCGACGTCAGGACCATCGAAGGCGAGATTTTCAAGGCCTTTGCCGCTGCAGGGGCCATTTCCAAGGAGAACTCCACTGATTTGAAGAAGAATGGCTTCATGCGGGCCGCAAGAACTGACAAGGGTGTGCACGCTGCAGGAAACGTTGTTTCGTGTAAGTTGATTATAGAGGACAAGGACATTGTGAAAAATATAAACTCCAATTTGCCTCCACAGATCCGCGTGTGGGGAATTGAACGTACCAATAGGGCCTTTGACTGCAGAAAGCTTTGCTCTTCAAGAGTATACGAGTATCTTCTTCCCACCCACAGTTTGCTTCCACCTAGACCCAAAAGCAGTTTGTTCAACTTGATCGAAGCAAGCAGAGCTGAGCATCCCGGTGTGCTTCGGGATGATTCTGACACGGAATGGTGGAAACAAACAAAGGCCACTATGGTGGAGAATGGAGTTACCGAGTCCGAGTTGGAGCAGGTGTTTGAGAAAACCGCAGAATCTACCTTTGACCATGACAAGAATGAGGTGATTAAAAAGGACTACTACAACGAAGACGGCGAGATATCCGAATGGGGATTACTCGTCAAGCGAGTTCGGGACATTGAAAACACCTGCAGAAGAGGCTACAGAGTGAATACCGAGAAGCTTCAGTTGTTCAGAGATGCCATGAAGCAGTACGAGGGCTCTCACAATTTCCATAACTTCACCTTGCAGAAAACATACAATGACCCTAGCGCCAGAAGATATATGAAGAACACGGCTGTATCGGAGCCTTTTATTATTGAGGGCACGGAGTGGGTTTCCATCAAGATACATGGCCAGTCGTTTATGTTGCACCAGATCAGAAAGATGATCTGCATGGCTTGTTTGGTGGTGAGAACTGGCTGCCCAATCACTCGTATCAGCGATTGCTTTGGTCCGGTTAAAATCAACATCCCCAAGGCTCCTGCTTTAGGATTGCTTCTCGAGTGTCCTGTGTATGAGACATACAATCCCCGCTTGGTTGAAATGGGCTACAACGAGATCAACTTCTCAAAGTACCAGGAGGAAATGGATGCGTTTAAAATGAAAAACATTTATGATAAGATTTACGCGGAAGAAACCAAAGAGAACGTGTTTCACGGGTTTTTCGAGTTTCTTGATACGTTCAGTGGGTCCGGGGCTACAAAGGAAGGAAAGCATATTTTCGATTTCTTGGGCGCTGTTTTCAACAATCAAATGGACAATAAAGAAGCAGCAAAAAGCACGAAGCAGCTTAAGAACAACAAGGTTGAAGACAATGTTGACTAATCATACACTACAATTTGTTTAGGTTGCATACTTCAAATTTTAAATTAACTTTTCAGATCCAAGAGGGATTGGCATTGGCATTGGCAGAAGAACCACGCTGAGCTTCGACTTGGTTCAGCAACTGCTCGCGATCAGGCTTATTTTCGTACCTCGCAATTTGTAGAATTTGCTCACGCAAAGTGGCTGCTTCCTCATGATATCCCAACATTACTCTCAAGTCAATATCTTGTCTTAAATTGCGGATTTTCTCAACTCTGTCATGCATTCCTAACAACTCTAAAACCTCCAAATCACCATCTGTGACCTCGTCGTGTTTTCCCTGGCTAGGTTGTGGATTTTGTTTCAGTGTGAATTGGGGGACTTGCGACTGAGATTGCTGGTATTGTAGGTGCTGAAGTTGTGGCAGTTGTTGAGACTTTTGTAAATGCAGATTTTGGGGATGTGATGCATGCGGATGAAGCTGTTGGTGAGCTTGTGCAGGGACTTGGGGTTGAAGTTGACCCTGCGCTTGAAGTTGACCCTGCACTTGAAGTTGACCCTGCGCTTGAAGTTGACCCTGCGTTTGAAGTTGATCCTGTGATTGAAGCTGACCCTGCGCTTGTCCTTGGGCCTGGCCATGGACGAACATGGTGGGAGTTTGCTGAGCTGAAGGCTGAGCTTGCGCTCTGCTTTGTTCATTCTGTCCATCTCCAGATTTGTATTGCTCTCGTTGCCTCTCCTGCTGGAACTTGTATAAAGTCCAGTCAAAGACATAGTCATATCTATAATTTTCTTTCTTGAACAAATCTCTGAACAACTTGCGCAAGTAAGGGTAATCTGGCTTGTCATCAAATCGCAAGTTTTTGACATAATTCATGTACTCCAAAAATTCGCCGGGCAATCCTTTTGTCAAAACATCATTCGGAATGGTCATCTTTTTCTCCATGATTCTGTCATACTTTTGCCTTTTGGTGACAGCCTTCAAACCCTGCCAAGGCAAAGAACCACGGCAAAAGTAAATGAGAACATAGCCAAGAGACTCCAAATCGTCTCGTCTGGACTGTTCGATTCCAAGATGGGTGTTGACAGAGGCATACCTAGCAGTTCCGGTCAAGTTCTTGTTTTCTCTATAAGGAATATGCAAATGAGTTCTAGGATCTCTATACTTCTTGGCCAAGCCAAAATCGATCACATTCACTTGCGAACCACGTCTGCCAATGCCCATCAAGAAGTTGTCGGGCTTAATATCCCGATGAATGAAGCAACGAGCATGAATATACTCGATTCTGCAAATGAGCTGGTCTGCCAATAGCAAAACAGTCTTGTATGTAAATTTTCGGTTGCAGTAGTTGAAGAGATCTTCTAGGGAAGGGCCCAAGAGATCAATGACCATAGCATTGTAATCACATTCGGTGCCGTACCATCTAACAAACGGAATACCGACACCACCACTTAAAGCCTTGTATACCTTGGCTTCATATTCTAGTTGCGGGTGCTTGGCCTTGACGTTTTCCAACTTGATGGCGACTTCTTCTCCGGAAATGATATTTGTGCCCAAGTAAATGTCACCAAAAGAGCCAGAACCAATCTTTCTGCCGATGCGATATTTCTTTCCAACTCTTAAGTCCATCATCTTGGCTCTAGTGGGGATTGTGGATACCTTATTATTCATAATAGACACTCCTGGCGGGCAATGGTATTAGTCACCACCAACAAATAGAAGAGCACTGCGGACACACAGGGGGATAACACACAAGTTAAGTCTCAGGTTACGGCAGTAGAAGCAAGCCGATAAATGCTTGAGCTATCAATGAGGTAGGACTCTTGGAAGGTGTTGATAGTGCTAAAGAATCCCAAGCTGAAGATCAAAACACAGAGCGGAATGCGGAAGTAGTTCCAAGGATTAATTTGGCTGGATGAACAGTGAATGCAAAATGCTAAACCCTAAGAGAACCTCTCTTTGTGGTTAGGGACAAAGATAAACCAATGAAAAAAAAAAAAAAAAAAAATACACGGGCACGTATTCGAGTATGTTAAAGGTTCGAAAATTTTTTTTCATGGAGTTCTGACAAACACCGCAAACCTGTTTCGTCGTCGCACTACCGCGTGAATGTAAGAGTGTATTTACGTCACGAATTGATCAGACCTTGCTGCTGGGAAATACTTTCCGCAATTTGTAAAATTTTATCTAAAGCTGTTAAGGAAATGTATGAATAAAACCGGACACATTTTACATACCGGTTGTTGTTTATTCAGTGACTCAAAATTGTGGCAGTGCTCATAGCATTGTTACAGTGATAAGCGTAGCGCATGCTCACCCAGTACACGCGGCATCGTCTAGGGGATTATTCAACAGCAAATGCCCACTGAAATAAGCATTGCAGCAGGAATTGAAACAGGGACGCACATTCTACAAAGCTATTGAGTGGGACGGTATTGTTAAGTGCACCAAAAAGGTTCATATATAAACAGTTGTGATTTTTTTAGAGTAGGCAAAGTTTGCAACTAACTTCTCTTATTTAATGTTAATAGGAACCGTAATATTCAATTAAGTCCTATGCCCTGACGCATGCGCATCTCAACTGGCTTAGCCGCCGTCTAAGCCAGCCGCCTGTACACGCTTACATGTTAGCCGAGGGACAAATTCCAAGGGGAGCTGCAAATATTTGTGGTGATAGCTTAAATTAATTAATATTAAATTAAACAGCAGTATTTTCTCTATCTTCTAGCTAACAGGCAAATCACTTCTTAGCAAACGGTTTATACTATTAGCACCTGTATCACTTCGCAAAACCGTCATAATATATCTGTACCGCTTATTTTGTTTCAGCCATGTTTGTTTCAGCAGCATCTGTCAAATCTGCAGACAGTTCCCCATCTACTTGTGGGCGAATTTCATCCAAAGAATTGGCCGTCTCAGATTTCTCCTTTGCGCCATCTTTCATAGCAGAAGTGTCTACACTGGCCTTCTTGTCAGTGGTGACATTTCCCTCACCTGTCTCCTTGTTGACCATCTTTGGTTGACGTTTCACCTTGCTGAGCACCCTTTGCAACTTCTTGAATTCTTTGCCAAATCCTTCTTCATTAGAGCTTTCCTTATTTCTAAGTGTTGGCTTACGCTTGAAGAAACTTTTTCTTCTCTCAACCTTAACCTTCTCTTGAGCGGCGGCAAGATCCATACCATCGTCAGTAGTAGTTGGGGCAGAAATTTTTTCAGCCTCTTTTTCAGCTTCTTTTTCAGTCTTCTCTTCGGCAACATCCCTTCTATCAGTGGTAATGTCAAGGCTGTCTTTCACGGAAACTGGCTTGTCGATGGTGGAGGCCTTAGCATCCTCAAAATCCCCTGACTTCTGTGCATCCAGTTTAGTGGCACTTCCAGCTTCTTGAGCATTTTGAGGCTCAACCAAGTCCTTGTCGCTGGAAGATTTCATAAAAATTCTAGAGGTTCTCTTAATTTTGTCTCTGACTGACATTTTGAACTAGTGTAAAAGTGGTAACGCCAGGAAAGGGAGTCAGGAAAAAACCTTGATTTTATATGTTTCATATCATTCTGCAATGCATGCGCCAAAATGCGCCTCCATGCAAACGCTTCCTGATCCAAGGAAAAGTCTCAGTCGATTACAGAAAGTACAAATACATAAGCCTTTTGCTGCACACAATCATTGTGGCATACTCGATTGTTTTACATATTGTCTTCTCGTCTTGTTGTTTAAGGTTCACAACCGTCTTCAAACAAATGATTTTATAGTAACAAAAACCCTTGCTATTGATAGCTGTGTTTCATTGTTCGAGTTTTAGAATTCTTTAGTAGTAGTGATGATTGACTGTTGAGCAGTTATTCTTTCTTCACGCATGCCTAAAGTTCCTTTTCCCATTTCTGGAAAGTAAAGTCATCATCCGCGCCAATCCAAATATAGACTATTCTGAGCTTTCCTATTTCTTGATCTCTTGTTGTTGCTGGACTTGCATCGGGTTTCAACAAATCTGCTCTGCCAAAAACTGCACTTACAGCTCTGAAACCTTCACGAGGTAGGATACCGCCTGAAAACGCGGGATTTAAAGAAAGAGCCAAGATTTTCGCACCACACTGGACACCTACCTATGTTTTTTGAGCGACAATCACAGCATCCCTGCAGAATGCCCCTCCCCAACCCAATATGTGAGAGTCTATTACGTTTCCCATGCGCGAACGGCACCTTAGTACACGGTGAATTCTCGAGAAAAGCTGGCGCATGCATTCCCGTCAAAATGCAGGCGTTTGTTTTTCAGGAGGTGCACACCCACCCTCCCACTTGGTGCAGGCCTTCTTCAACAAGAATGCTTTTTATTTCCTGCTGAGTATAAAATAGGAATACGCTTACGCGCGAATTGGTCAATTCAAGACTTTAGTATTTGTTGTTGTTGCTGCTGCTGGCTGAGTCATAGATGCACCTTTAAACACATTTTCCAAAACTCCCACCAAAACAGCACATGTGGTTTATGTCGTCAGCGTTCAAATCTCATGAGTATTTTATGAAGCCATTATTTATTCCCATTTCACCAAGCCATGTGTCTTCTCAGCTGATCATTTTTGCAACCAAATTTTATGGCAACTTTCGCGAACCCGTTCTATTGTTAACTTACGACTGTCTTCTGAATTGCGTTCTTTCTCTAAAAGGCTCATGTCAAAACATGTCTCTGCAAACAAAGAGTCAATTTAGCAAAAAAAAAAAAAAAAAAAAAAAAAAAAAAAAAAAAAAAAAAAAAAAAAAAAAAAAAAAAAAAAAAAAAAAAAAAAAAAAAAAAAAAAAAAAAAAAAAAAAAAAAAAAAAAAAAAAAAAAAAAAAAAAAAAAAAAAAAAAAAAAAAAAAAAAAAAAAAAAAAAAAAAAAAAAAAAAAAAAAAAAAAAAAAAAAAAAAAAAAAAAAAAAAAAAAAAAAAAAAAAAAAAAAAAAAAAAAAAAAAAAAAAAAAAAAAAAAAAAAAAAAAAAAAAAAAAAAAAAAAAAAAAAAAAAAAAAAAAAAAAAAAAAAAAAAAAAAAAAAAAAAAAAAAAAAAAAAAAAAAAAAAAAAAAAAAAAAAAAAAAAAAAAAAAAAAAAAAAAAAAAAAAAAAAAAAAAAAAAAAAAAAAAAAAAAAAAAAAAAAAAAAAAAAAAAAAAAAAAAAAAAAAAAAAAAAAAAAAAAAAAAAAAAAAAAAAAAAAAAAAAAAAAAAAAAAAAAAAAAAAAAAAAAAAAAAAAAAAAAAAAAAAAAAAAAAAAAAAAAAAAAAAAAAAAAAAAAAAAAAAAAAAAAAAAAAAAAAAAAAAAAAAAAAAAAAAAAAAAAAAAAAAAAAAAAAAAAAAAAAAAAAAAAAAAAAAAAAAAAAAAAAAAAAAAAAAAACTAAAACAAAACTAAAACAAAACTAAAACAAAACAAAACTAAAACAAAACTAAAACAAAACAAAACAAAACAAAACAAAACAAAACAAAACAAAACAAAACAAAACAAAACAAAACAAAACAAGACAAAAAAATAAAATAAAATAAAATTTACCTTGTACTGCGGGTTTTACGCTCCTTCTACTTACTTTAGCTGCATCTAGGGCTAGGGTTAGCCCAACGCATCTTTAGATCCTGAACACGACACGGACAATCCGCTCTTTTTATATCTATTTTCTAACACTGCTTAGTACTTGGTTTTTCTTCAAATTATTGAAATACAGAAGCAAACTTTGGTACACACTCTCAAAAGCGTTTTGAAAAGAAGTGTGCACGTGATCTGCTCTTGCTCATACTATACTAATTTTTTCTGGCCTTCCTATCTTCTTCGATTTCTTTCAGGACATGGGCTCCATAACCCCATTAACGCTAAGCAACCAGTACATTCCGGCTTCGTATGCACCCATTATTCAAATCAGCAACCTCAAGCCCAATTTTCTGGGCAATGTCTCTATTTCACTTGTTACAAATCCGCTTAATTCCACCCACTTGGATGGGCCTTTTTCATTGGCTTTGCATGCTCATAAACTCATCATTACCTCTGCTACCTTGCATTTGAATCATGGTCTGGATATCAACTTAAAAGTCTCCTATGACCGTGAAAATCAAATCATCATTGTCTCTGCAGATTCAAACTACGACGACGTAGACAAAGTCTCAGTTTCTTATATGGGATCAATTACACCTATCAAGACTTATAAAGACGAGACTTATGGGATCTTCAAGACAAACTACTCCGACTCCTTGGAAGGAAAGTCCGATAATTCCGTCATTGCTACTCATAACCAACCGTTTGGATGCCGTATGCTTTTTCCTGTGGTTGATGAACTTACTCATAAGGTGCCCATTGCTCTCACAATCATTACCAAATCAAGTTTCAAAGCCGTTTCAAATGCCAAACTAGCGTCTGTTGAAACAATTGACATGTCTGAAGACTCGAAATTCACCTTTGAAGCTACCCCTCCAATTGCTCCTTCCGTTTTTGGTTTCGTGATTGGAGATTTTGAGAAATGCCCTGCTTATGATCGATCTAGTGTTCCTATACAAGCTTACGTGACGAAAGGAGACTCTTTGCAAGTTCAATATGCCTTACGTGTTATGAGAGAATTGCTTCCGGTATTCGAAAAAACATTGGGATGTCCATTTCCATTGGGAAAGCTTGATCTTGTTCTTCTCCCATTTCTTAGCGATACTGCCATGGAAAACTGGGCCATGATCACTGTCATTAGAGATATTGTTCTACTTGACGAAAAGACAGCTACTGAAGAGAAGAAGAAACAAGTCCGCCAGCTCATTGCCCACCAATTGACCCACCAATGGATTGGAAACTTGGTCACTATTGATGAGTGGGAGTATCTGTGGTTTATCGAGGCGTTTGCCACTTTTGTCGGAAACTATATCCTCTCTTTAGCTTCCATTGATTCGTCCGATTCAATCAATTACATCCAGTCGAAACTGGACTCCATGCAAGAATTCATGGATTGTGATTCTTTTGCACATCTGCCTGTGGACAGTCTTTATGATTCTATAAAGAAGATAAAACGGTCATTGTCACTCAAATCCAGAACGAACAATTTCGTTGATAAGAATTGCTACGAAAAGGGCATGATCATCATCAACATGATGGCCGTTTTGTTCCAGATTGAAAACAATGATCCTGACTTATCCAGCTTTTTCAAGGCGCTTAGTCAAGTGATCACCAAGTTTAAGTTTCAAACGATTAAACCATTTGAAATTTTGAATCTTATGAACGAAATATCTTCCTACGAAATTTTATCCTTTTTTCACTCTTGGATTAGGTACCCTGGATTTCCATACTTGAAAGTGAAGTCATTGAATGGAAAGCTTCATATAGAGCAGAACCGATTCTTTTTCATTGACAATGTGAATGACCTCCAGCTTGAAAATCAACCATTCCATGTTCCCTTAGCTATGAAAGTCTTGAGTGATGATGGGCACGAGAAATGTGTGAACTTAATGTTGACCGACCGATCCATTGATTTGGATATTCCCTTTTCCCAGCTTCTTAGCTTGAACTTCGAAAACCAGTTCTACTACAAAACAGTTTTCTCGCCGGAAATCCAAAACTTCATCATAAAAAATGCATCTCAAAACAAAATCAACCCCTCAGGCTTGGTTGGTTTGATCAAAGATTACGGGAAAATAATGGGCCAGCCAACACCAAGCCAAGACTCTTCGTTATTTGGAAGCAATCAGCTCGTGTTTCTTCTCAGCCTTGCCGACTCTTTGTGTAATGACACCTGGGTCATTGACTATGAGGTTCTCAGGTGCTTGTTGGCATACATTGAGATTGTCAAGTCGATCTTCCTTCATTTCACAGATTATACCAAATTTAAGATATGGATCGAGAACTTTGGTTTAAAACTTATGAACAAAATCGGCAACTGGAATTCGATGTTTGAAGTGGTTCCTGGTAACTACAACAGCGTTGAGTTCCAAGTGAGAAATGTCGTGCTTCAACTTGTTAGTCATGACCAAGAGGCACGTCTGTTGTGCAAAAAACTCTTCAAGAGCTTTGTAAGCTCAGGCGTGACCAAGGTGTTCCTTCCTCGAGAGCTCCTCTCGCTGATGTTCAATGTGACAATGGCCACGGCAACTTTACCAGAGTATAAGCAAGTGCTTTCTCTTGCCAAGAACTCCAATGTGTCGTACTTGAACCATACCAATGCAACAGCGCAAGAAGTTCAAACTAGCGCCGTGTCTTCCCTCTCCTTCTGTCAAAAATACGAGTTGTTGATGAAAAGTCTCCATTTTGTCAACACAAACATTGACTCCAAGATGATCGAATTAGCTTTGATCGGGTTCAAATACGAAGAGAGACCAGAACCCAAGGAGATGCTTTGGAATTGGTACAAGGTTAACTATGACCAATGGGTCAAGAGGTCTCTTCGCAAGGGCTCCGATTGGTCCAAGCAAATAGGTATCACGGTTGGTAACATCACTAACTTAGTTTTGGGAGAAGTCATGCAGTACAAACCAAAAGAGATAGACATATTTGTGGAGTCCAAGTGTTCATCTTTGCCTGAGCATAAGCTCAAAGATAGAATACAGAACCTTGAAGAGGAGTCTCAAGAAAAGAAGGTGATTGCCAGCTATTATGCAGATATATTTTAATATTGTCAACATAATATTATATGGCCATGCAAATGTTGTAATATTATATATATCAGCTATGCAGATATCTTATATGGTGCTTCCTCAAGCTTCCTTTGACTCTCCATTCCCTTCAATCTCCAAGTTCTCCTGTATGTTCCACAATTCAGAGTAGAGACTACCCTCCTTCTCCAAAAGAGCCTGGTGAGTACCTTCCTCACACACTTGGCCAGCGTTCAACACCACAATCTTGTCGCTATCAGCAATTGTCCTCAAGCGGTGAGCAATCAGGATGTTCGTGGATCTATCCTCAGTAAAGACATTCCGAAGAGTTCGCAATAATGTCTGCTCTGTGTGAGTATCCAAGGCACTGGTTGCTTCGTCAAAGAACTTGATAGGAGCCTTTTTGAGTAAGAGCCTAGCAATCGCCAACCGTTGCTTCTCTCCTCCGGAGATCATGAGCCCTCGCTCTCCAACAAGCGATTGCATACCGTCAGGTAAGTCTTTAATGAGTCTATCGAGACTGACTTTCTCCATTGCCTCATTGACTTCCTCATCGGTTGCATCTAAACGCCCATAACGAATGTTCTCGATTATGGAGTCGTTGAAGAGGGGCGTGTCTTGAGGAACAACGCCAATGGCCCGGCGTAACGACTCGAGAGTAACCTTGGATATGTCTTGACCATCAATGAGAATTCTTCCCGACTGTACCTCGTAGAAACGAAAGACAAGCTTCAGCACCGTGGACTTTCCCAGTCCCGAAGGTCCCACAATGGCGACTTTTTCGGCTGCAGGGATAGTGAAGGACAAGTTTTTCAAGATGGGTCGATCTGGGTGGTAACCAAATGTGACGTTTTCAAAAGTGATTGTTCCTGGACGCACAGGATCGAGTACCAAAGGCTTGGCATCAGGAGCGTCTTTCACTTCAATATCATGGTTTTGAAGCTGGAAGAGGTTCTCCATATCCAACATAGACTGCTTCATTTCTCTGTACACAGATCCCAAGAAATTGAGAGGCACCGAGAGCTGAAACACCAACTGATTGATGAGAACCAAGTCTCCCACACTCAAATTTCCACTAGCCACCCCACTACATCCCATGTACATCATAGCCGTCAAAGCCAGCGTAAAGATAAAATTCTGGCCAGCATTCAAATATGCTAGAGATTTGGCCACTTGAATGGATGCATCTTGGTACTTGACCAAAGCCTTGTCGTATTTAGCACACTGGTAGCTTTCATTGTTGAAGTACTTGACGGCCTCAAAGTTGATCAAGGAGTCCAAGGCCACGGATGCTGCCTGGTTCTCTGCCTCATTGGCTTGGCGACGGAACTTTGTTCTCCAAGCTGTGGTGATGATAGTAAATGCCGAGTAGGCAGCGAGGGTCATGAGTGTCATACCAGCATAGGCAATGCCGTAGTTGTAAGTCAAAAGACTGCATACTACACCGATTTCAAAGGTGATGGGCACAATGTGGAACACCATAGCACTGAGAATAAAGCTAATGCCTCGTGTTCCTCTCTCAATGGCCCGCGTGACGCCTCCTGTTTGCCGCTTAAGATGGAACGCAAGATCCATGTTGAGCAAGTGACGAAATGTGTTATTGGAGACTCTGCGAATAGCCGATTGGGCCACCAGTGCAAATACTGCATTTCTGAGCTCGCCAAATAGAGTAGCCCCAAACCGAGCTCCTCCATATGCAAGGATCATTGCTCCCATGACCGACCCTACGGTTCCCACTTCGGTAGCCCAGTCAATGTTCATTCCATCTACAATACTTTTGAAGAAGAATGGCACCTGTACATTCAAAAGCTTGGAACCAATCAAGAGCATAAGCGCAAATACCACACGGAACCGAAAACTAGGCTTATTTTTGGGCCACAATGTTATTAGCAACAGCCTGAGCATGTTGATATCCGAAGATACAACTTTACGGCCAAAAATTGACCATGATTTGCTTTTCTCTTGAGCCTTGTCCTTCAAAACTTCACATTTCGCTAAATTGACCGTCTTCGAAACTGATGATACTTTCACTGCCACGTGGCCATTTCTTAGCAGCGTGCAATTGTGTAAGAACCGCTTGCCTGGCGTACGTCGAAGTTTCTGTGGAGTCAACGTGCAATATGTAAGTGACCGACTCTGTGGTAGAGCCGAAAGTGTCCTGAGAGGGAATGTTTCAACTAAATGTGTTGCTTGAAGCCTATACGCTCTCAATATCATGGGTATCATTGTAGGCTAGTGAAGGCTGAAGAGGCTATTAGGTGTGGAGCTGTCTTGCGTACTCTCATGCACACCCGACGACGACATGTGTGCAGGCCATCCATCATTGGCTGCGAGAGTAGATGGTTCAGATAGCAGTGTGCTTCTGACTGCAGCCGGTAGACTACATGTAGACCAGAGGTATTTTTTACAGAATGGTGGATATTTATAAAAGGACTGGTTACTGATTACAATGGGGTTGTGTATAAGGATGGAATACGGAGAGGGCTGGACTGGTAGCTTATCGCCGGCCCATTGAAAAGCTGAGGTGCGGTGCTCCTACACACTACAGTCAGTTCTCATGGTGCTCACGGTGCTCACTACAACTGAAACTACTTCTAGAATCAATTGTCTCTATAACTGAAACTACTTCTAGAATCAATTGTCTCTATAACATACAGATTATCTGGTTAGGTTACCAATAACTCACAGAGTCGGTACCAATTAACTCAGAATAAAATATCCAGTTGGGGGTTACCGTTACCTCGTAGGCTCGATTCCCTTTTGTTTAACTCTCAGAGTTGGTCTTGGACGACAACTCGGCTTGCTTCACCAAACTGATTGGTGCATCCATCTTAGGCAACATCACTTCAATCATTCTGATCTTGGAGTTCTCGTTAAATTTGCTGTCATTAAAGATTTTCTCGGCTTCGTCAACCGTCGACACACGGATGGCATCGTAGTCCTTGGCTCCAAACACAGGAAGCAACTGTAAATTGTTCCATGGTTGCACGTCGTTGTAAGAAGCAGTCTCACCATGAATCAATCTCTCGATGGTGTATCCATCATTGTTCAACACGAACAAGTATGGCGTAGCCTCCCATTTGCACATGGTGGAGATTTCTTGCACAGTCAATTGCAAAGAACCATCACCCACAAACAAAATGACTCTCTTCTTTGGGTCGATTTCTTGCGCAGCCATCGCTGCACCCAACGTAGCTCCCACTGTGTAACCAATGGAGCCCCACAAAACCTGTGAAATACCAATACAGTAGTCTGGGAATTTGGATTGAACAATACCAAAGGCAGAGGTTCCGGTTTCCGTAATAATGATATCTCCCTCTCTAAACCACGAGGAAACTCTTCCCCACAACCATTCTTGGGAAAGCTTAGAGTCACCTGGGAGCTTTATAGCCGGCTTTGGCTTAGGAACGGCAACCTCCTTGTAGTGGCCCACGTACTGGTGAACAACTGTCAACAACTTCTGCAACACCTCCTTCATCTGCACACCAGGGAAGGTGGCTTGTCTGATCTTGGTGTAGTCAGAGTGAAACTCCACAATGTTCTTAGTCTTGTATGAGTACGAGAAAGAACCGGTGTTGAAGTCGGACAACAATGCACCCACAGACAAGACCAAGTCGGAGGACTCTACAGCTTCTTTGATAGTTGGCTCGGAAAGAGAACCCACGTAGACTCCCCCAAATCTCTTGTTGGATTCGTTCACAGCAGATTTACCCATTGGAGTCACGTAGACTGGAAAGTTTGTTGCAGCCACCAACTTTCTCACCTCCTCTATGCAGCCATGTCTGGAAGCACAAGCATCAACCAAAATGACAGGGTTGGAAGCCAGGTCGATCAAGTTGATAACGGTTTCGATAACCTCATCCTGGGCCTCAGGGTCGTTGGGCTTCAACGAGAGTTCAAGAGGCGTGTCCAATAACGAAGCAGGAACATTGGAGTCCACCAAATTGGCGGGTAAAGCCAAATACACGGGTCTCTGATTAACATAGGCCTCTCTAATACATCTGTCGATCTCATAAGGAGCAGAGTTGACTTCAGAAATAAATGCAGTGGTTTGCGAGATGTTATTGGACATTCTGTGGAAAACAGTAAAGTCTCCGTTACCTAAGGTATGGTGCAACAACAATTGCTTGGCCTGGGACGAGATAGAAGGCACACCAACAACATGCAACATACCCACGTGCTCTGCATAAGCACCTCCCACACCGTTCAAAGCAGACAATTCACCAACACCAAAGGTGGTAACCAAACAGGCCAAGCCCTTAACTCTAGAGTAACCATCAGCAGCATAAGCAGCATTCAACTCGTTGGCATTTCCAGCCCATCTCATACCCTCAACCTCATAGATTTTATCAAGAAGGGGCAAGTTAAAGTCACCTGGGAGACCAAAGATACTTTGGACCTTGAGTTGGTTTAATCTCTCAAAGAGATATCTTCCTAAAGTAATTTCAGACATGAGTAAAAAGATGAAAGTGATTCAAACAGTAAAAGACTTATGAAGAGAATGAAGAAATGCGGCTTAGAGCAAGCTTCTTATATAAGTACTGGGATCAGGAGACGTGAATCCGGGATCCGCGGAGAAGGCACTCGTGTAAGCGCATAGCATTAAGCAAGTATCAGAATCGGTCGACTGAGCGCATAAATGTATAGGAGAAGTCCGATCCGCAAACGCTGTTAGCGGGCTAAAGTTCCTGGATACAGAAGAAAGTGTGAGAATCCGCATATGTGAATGACCCTCTATGCACTTACGTATCCGTCTCTCGGCGTTATGGTTCGAGGGGCACAATAGGAACGGGACCACATTTTGGTATTTATCCTGGAAAGGTAAGAAAAGGAGTTAAGCTTTTTTTTTTGGGTTACTAAGCAGTATGCAGAACTACGGTCGGTTTTAATGCTTGCTATATTGGCCGGTGAGAATGGGGTGGAGACCAATCAAGCCGCATATATGTGGAATTGATTTATGCAACCGGTAATAAAATTGGAACAGATAGAAGAATAAACTTGATCACCATGACTATAAGATATTCTATTACCTTAGCTATTACCTTAGCTATTACCTACTACTCTACTACTCAGTAATTACTATCACTACAAGACAGAAGTTTCACAATGGGAAGGTAAATAGCTTAAAGATACAACATAATATAACATTCTTCTCCAGACCTTAAATATTCGCGTTCTTAAAATGGATGTTTTTTAGTTTCAGATTTTTTTGATGTATTAGAATGTTCGAGTGAAGTGTGTTATAGAGGAATTTCGCAGTGGAAAGTAATTTTCAGCGAAAATGTGTACTGAGACTGTAGCTGAATAACTCACAGCAATAAAAGTAATTTAAATAGAGTTGCACGAAATATGAAACATCCCATTCATTATATTTAATTACTCATTGCATTCAATTTAACCTTGAGCTCCATAGCTATTTATATAGTGGTTGCGGTTTATCGAATGGCCCACGCGGCTTTGTCTGCAGAACAATTCGCGGTGCGGGTAAGGGAAAAAACTTCATCACCTGAGGGGGCATGTGCTGAAATCCCCGTGACCCAAACAACATCCACTTTTTTCGTATCACGTTGAGATAATCACGTTCTGATAAACAAGTTCAACCCTGCAGCAGTACAAAATCCACCCGGACAATTCTATCACCTTACCACACACACAAGTTTTTAATATATAGCCAAGGATCCTCCACTCTAGCTTCTCCATCCAAAATTTTGTTTTCTTCCTCCCTTTAAAATTTAACGCTCCCCCTTCTTTCTTTCGTGCACTAACAATGGTTAACAAAAGAGAGAGCACTGACACTTACGACGAGGCAACTAAAAAAGCTAAACTCGACGAAGATAAAAAAGAAGAACTTGCTATTGACTCCGAATTGTTGGGCGATCAATCTTCTTACAGCGGCAACCAAAACCCCGAGCAAAATGAAAACAAGGAGGGTCACGATGATGAAGATGCGGCAGTCGCAGCTGCAGCTTCTTTGGTCACCGATGCCGAAACTGCAAACGCCGCAGCTGCCGCTTTAAGCCACCAACAACCAAGCCATCACCACCTTCATCACCATCATCACCACCACCAGCAACAACAACAGCAGCAGTTGCACCAGAGATTGTACGAAAACCACCACTACGGCTCTCAGATGCACGGAGGTTCGGCCGCGCAACACAGATCAGACAGTTCCATCTTGCAACCCACTACCTTGCCCCAAAATGGAAGCAAGCCGCCCCATGGCTCGGAGGAGTGGCACCGTGTCAGACGGGAAAACCACAAGGAGGTTGAGAGAAGAAGAAGAGACTCCATCAACCAGGGCATAAAAGAATTGGCCGCCTTGATTCCTACCCCAGACACCAATAAGGCACAGATCTTACAGCGGGGTGTGGAGTTTATCAGACGCTTGAAGGAAAATGAAAATAACAACATCGAGAAATGGACCTTGGAAAAGTTGTTGACAGAACAAGCTGTCAGTGAGCTCAATGCTTCCAATGAGAAGTTGAAGGCTGAGTTGGAGAGAGCCTACCGTGAGATTGAGCAGTTGAGGAGAAAACTCGAGAAGTGATTGATCTGCGTCCCAAATTAACTTGTTCTAGTCATTGCGACTGTGTATTTTTATGTCTCGTTGTGTATTTTTACTATCTACGTGTGTATTTAATTATATGATACTTCAAGGAAGCAAAGTAAGTACTCATGTAAATGTATAACCCGGCGAAGCTGCAGTGTATTAAGTTTGGGGCCTATTGGGCCGTGAGCTCTTTGTTGACCACTTGTTGCAACTTCAACTCTTTTTCGTACTTTTTGTTAAGTTTAATATATCGTTGGACACGGTATTCAAAACTATTCAAATCCAGGTTGAGATGGTACAAAAATGGTTCGTACATCAATGGACGAAATTCCGGCGCGTGAGCCAAGATGTTCTCTGTGGACTTTCCAAAAAGGAATCTCATAATCTCATTCTCATGAACTGAGGTTAAATCTCGTGTGCGAATATATTCAATGAGCAAATCATCATGGTGCAAGAGTGCATAAAGATCATCTTCGGAAAGCATGTTCAATGTCTTCATTTCATACGTAGTCAAAGAGGATTTCTCGTCGGGAAATTTGAGGTGCGGTTTCCTATCTTCATTGACGTATTTGGCATCCCAGATGAGACGATGCCGGATGAAAGTTCTCAAGATATCTTGATGCACCCAGAGTCTTAACTGCGGAACAAAATATCGCCCTAAAAAGAACTTGTTCGTGACTCCACTGTCCTTGTACTCGTATGCGAGGATATCGGAGAATCGCTGCGGAATGTAGGCCACTTCGCTCTCGGCAAAGGACTTGACAAGTGGAGACACTTCATTTAAACTCACGAAATGATTGTTTCTGCAATTGTACACGTGTAATTGCTTGTTGATATCCGAGTTTAAGAGCCCGGATTTGTCGAAGGACTGGGGCAACATTTCTTTGTATCTGTCTGGAGCCTTGTCATTGGAAACAGCCAAACCGGTGATGTCAATATAGAGGCCAGAGTCAACATCGATGAATCTTGCGTCAATGTTGTTGTTGCCATTGTTGTGGTCTCTGGTGGCAATGAAGGTTCCGCAATCCAAAAAGTATCTGCTGAATCCGTACTCTCCATTCTCAACAACCAAAGACTGGTTATAATTCATGCTCAATTTGTGCAAGTCCATCACGGGAACTTGCACATCAATATCGTTATCCCATGGGAAATTAATGCCGTTCCAGTACCATGACAATAAAGAGCCGTGTGCCATCCAGGTGGTGATACCCTGCTTGCGTGCGAAGGAAAGCCACACTCTCAGCAATCTATGCAAAGAGTTTGCCTGCTCAATTTTGCCGATTTTAAACCCGTTAAAAAACCTGAAGTCGTAGTGATCTCCGTGTAAGGTCTCGAACACCTTGGCCTCGTGAAAGTACTTTGGTGGATCTTTCTTGACACTCACGGCGTACTTGAGGGACTCCAAATAAGCTGCCTTGGACTTCACTAGGGATCCTGATGCCTGGTGTTTTTCCAACTCCTGCAAAATTTGGAGGTCATTGAACTCAAAATCTTCATGCTTCAACTCGATCTTATAGGAATTGACTACCTTGTCTATCAGGGGCTTCACTTTCTTCTTGAGCTGTTTGAGTTCCTTGAGGGTATTGATTGTAGTAGCTTTGTTAGAATCTTTCAAGTATTCATCGACCAAGTTGTTCTTCAAAATATTGCTTTTTTTGGTAGAGACATTCACAATATAGGAGCCTTCTTTGGTGAGGAAGATGATCGACGAGGGGTTTGGCGCCAGCGAGTATAAGTATAACTTACCAGCAATTATGGATTTCTCTTCTCTCATACGGCCAAAGAACTTGTTCACGGTGATCTCCAAGTCGTTATCATCATTTTCTGTTGTTTTGTAACAATAGTCTTTTGGGTCCAAAGCGCCCTGTTTCGTGGAGGGCTTGTTATCCGGCTCTTCGTCCTTCATAAGGAATTCCTGGTACGGCCTTTCGTCCAACACTTCACAGGAGACGTATGATTTATTTGTGGCCAAGAGGTATTGGTCAATCACAGACATGTCCACCCAATCCGACCAGTGAAAAGGCACGGAATTCTTGAAAGCATCGGGATTGGATGATAAGTGGTGGTAATATACAGCAAGCGTGAAGCGAGGATCAAAAGGTACCACCTTGGGCCTTTGGTCCATAGGTTTCAGGAAGTATGGGGGCACCTTGAGCTCAGTTTCGTCGTGGGTGATCATAGTATCCACAAGCCAGAAGTCATTTTCCAGCGATGATTCTCGCTTTTGCAGCAACAATTTCGTAATGCGGTTGTAGAAGGTCGAGCTGGAATCGATGATATTCAGCTTTAACCCGTTGAACCAGAGGGACACGGTCAACTGGTCCATAATATTGAGTTTCTCATCATTTTGAGGAAGTGGTTTTAGCAGTAGCTTGATCACAATGAGTAGGAGTGATACGATCCATAGTATCTGTATATGTCTCCGACGGACTAAGAGAAACATGAAGCAATTATTGTTAAAACGAAGTATAAGACCTAGATGTCTTTGTTTAGGAATAGATGGTGGTTATGAAAAGGAAAGTGTTTTTGCAGTAAGGAGACACAAATAGATGCTGAATCAGTCAACAACAACTATAAAAAAAAAGGAAAAAAAAAAACCTTTAATATGAATTCTAACAAAAAGAAAGATGAAAGTGTCTAAATTATTTTGCTATTCTTCGAGGTGGACGCGAGAGTCGGATGCAAGTCTTATATTTTACACAATTATGTACCGGCCAAAAAGATCTCTGTATCCAGGGGTAAATATAACAGGCCAAATATGTTAAATTATTGTTTCCTTGCCATAGTTAGCCTGTACGTTTTTGTGTGAGCGATGGGCTTTAACTTACACTACTTGTCTAAATGCAGGTGCGTCTTCAAGCAAGAATTGCGCAAATGTCAAGTGCGATATGGTTAAATGGACTGATCTAACCCCACTTTTTCGGATAATTTTGACACAACCTGGTTGTTTAAGAGAAGTGTGGAGTAAAGTGAGTGTAAGTGTAATTATATGTAAGTGCAAGTAAAGTATAAGAGCAAGTAAAGTACAAGTAGCGAGTACAAGTGTTTACATACCTGTGTGATACAAACTCTAACTCTAAAATTTCAAATCCTCGGATGATGTATAATGTGGCAGCCCACACCGATAAGAATCATACAAAATATATATTAACGTAGGCTAAATGTATTGAAGTCTAATGATTTTGAGTAGTGGATTTTGAATAGTGGGTTTCAGTAATAGAAATTGGCATCCTTGCAATTCATTTACAGTTACATCTTGCAGTATAATTACGAAAGAAATCGACCCTAATTGTCTAATTGGTTTTCGTAAACAAGATTTCTGCGCGAGTAAGTAAGACAATTTCTTGGCATGCAAGGCAATTTCTTGGCAATTTCTTGGCAATTTCCACAGGTGTGCATATAGTGGGGTTTTGTGCATAGCGCGGAGCAATAGTGTCGGGTGAGACAAACCTTGATAGCAAGCCCAGCCTAGGGACATTAATTCACTCCTTTTTTGACCATGGCTAGTGGAGACTCTCAGATATTTTGATATACATAAGCAGTATAAATTTATTTCTAGTATAGCATTTTTTGGAGTCTTGATAGAAATCACCTTTCGTGGAGAAATTAGTAGATTGCTCCACCACATCTGCACCTTATTCTTGACTATGCCGACTGATGAGTGAGATTTCTTGCATATAAAAAAAACTTAGCTGCCTGCATAGTATCGGTCAAAACGGCCTTCTATTCTCAAACCTCGCATCTGACCAAATATATACGCGTTGGAATATACGGCTCTGCTATTGTTAAATAATTGACATTTCCTGGATATTACCCATTATGGTAATTTAAATCGTGTGGAAATAGCAAACTTGATAATACTGTGATATAAAACTTAGAGATATATAAGCATTTGTTGCACCCTTGTGGTTGGAGCACACCGGGCTGAACCAACCACTCGCGTGTGTGAGTATTGACTGAATTGCCTTTTACTCTTGTCTGACAATCCACCCCCTCTGTTGATCTCACAGCTTAGGTGATTTTTGCTCCCATGGGTAGTATTGCTACTCATGGCATTTATATTAAATATGCAGTCTGGTAAACCTTCGGTCCGCTTGATACATGGGTGGGTGCATCGAAGGACCAAGTAGTAACCATGGGGACTGTTCAACATCAGTATCCTTGTTAGGAGTAATAGTAATAATAATATCTCTCAATTTTGTGAAGGCTTCTTTAGTAGTAGAAGTTGAGATATCATCATATCTTATACGAGAAGTATTTCTGGTGGGTCTGGAGGTGGAGGACGACATCTTGGTATGTCCTTCCCCGGGTAACTATTTGATTAGAAATATTAAGATGGAGCAAAAGCTCCTCCTTTTATATTTGAGTGAGCCTTCACTGCCTATTGCCTTATTAGGGCAATGCCTCAAAATTAGAAAATAAAGCCTTTACTTCTCAACAGTCTGGTGAGCCGTCCCTATTGTTTTTGGTTTGGCGCGCGCCCACTTTATTTAAATCGCTCCAATTCCTCTCTTTTACGAATCATCAACAAATAATCATAAACCCGAACATTACACCTCAAGTGGTTTTGCATCTAGACAAACCCGTACAGTAATAGTAGTGGTACTTGTTAGATTCTTTATGATTGTTTAGTACTTCCAAAACTCTGTTTATTCGTGGATGGATTCTCAGAATGAAGAATCCTTGAGTCTTATATAGGAAAAATAGGGAAGATCCGATAGAAGTTCGACGACCTTCTAAAAGCAGGGTGAGTCGACATTGTGACTCCACTCCTTGGGATTGTTTTCTGCACAGTCATCATCGGAGGAAACCTCGAGCGAACAATAGGAAGGCGTTCCCATTGTTCTGTTCAGCAAGATTTATGTCGCGCGTCGTAGGTGATTTTACTTCCATGGGTAGTGTGATACCCATGGGGGATCTGACAACTACTATACTACTACTGTAAAGAGTGGTAAATCCCATGGTGCATGGACGCATCGGGAGGACCAAAAAGTAACCAAGGGGATTGATCAACATCAATATCTCAGTTAGAAGCAACAGTAACTGAGCAACTTTGATCAATTGGTTCGGACGCAAAGCTAGCATCTGAATAAGCTTTTATGTGGTAATCTGACTTGGGTTGGTAGATTAGCCTCAATGTTGAGGTTTCATTAAGAGAAGTAGTACCTTCTTGGCAGCACGTAGATGTTGGGGTGCGAAAGGTGTTTTAGTTTCAGAACAATGTAGTTGTCAAAAGGGACAGTATATAGTGTTGTCAAAAGGAACAGTATATAGTGTTGTCAAAAGGAACAGTATACAGTGTTGTCAAAAGGAGCAGTATACAGTGTTGTCAAAAGGAACAGTATACAGTGTTGTCAAAAGGAACAGTATATAGTGTTATCAATATAATCTAGTTCTAGTCTAGTACAGTAGTCTAGAGTTTACTGAATCTTGACGCAACAAACAGTGTGCAAAGATTACAGAGGCGCGCACTACAGTAGCAAGAAACTTTGTCAATTTCTCAAAGCGCATTATTCAGATTGAAATGGCCTTTAATAATAGCAATTGAGAATGTATTATGGTAAGTACACTACCCACAAATGTCTATGCTATAGATTACTATCTAAGACAGTTCTAATAAGCTGGGTCTAGTACTGGCATCGAAAGAACTACATGATACAGAAGATTTAATATTTTCTAATTATACAATACTATCACTTCGTTCGCGCGTTGCGCTGGTCCACGAACATGATGCAGACACCTGCGGCTTGGTAAAGAAAAGATAGATATCTATCAAACTACTAACCAACTACTGCCAAAATTCATATACTGTTCGAGTAAATGCATAAGCTAGTAAATATCAGCATGGTTCTTGTATAATCAAGTTCAATTTTTTGTAACCCACATCAAACGGTGTTGGCATCGCTTCCTTTACCTTATCTCGCTCGAGACTCGGTGCTTCCCGAGATTCTTTATCTCATCTTGCATATACGCACGACTGTATGTACTTTATCAGCACTTGACCACTATCAGTGTAAATATAATAACTACTCACTTTTTCTTGGTTGAGATCTGTGTCTGCTTTTTATAGGTTCCTACACTACAACTATTACACCACCAATTCTCTATTATCTTCTTGGCTTTCTGATTGCCAATTCTCTATCTTCTTGGCTCTCTGGAACCCTATTCTTTACATGTTTTCCAAGCCCCAACTTTCTACCTTCGGTAGAAGAATTATCCATAAATGGACTACCCGTGAGGGATTCTTCGGTGATTACGATTATGGCTACCTTTTCGTGCCAGAATTACCCTTTTCTAAAAAGCCCCCCAAAACTCAGCCGTTCTTTGGCCTCAACTCCGATATGCCGTTGTTCTTAAGCTTCCTATTGGGTCTCCAGCATGCTTTAGCCATGTTGGCTGGTGTGGTAACTCCTCCTCTTATCATTTCATCCACGGCAAATTTACCCACGCATATATCCGAATACTTGGTATCGGCGTCGTTGATCACTTCGGGTGTTTTGTCGTGCATCCAGATCACTCGTTTCCGCATCTATGGTACTCCCTACTACATAGGGACTGGCTTACTTTCTGTGGTGGGTACTTCCTTTTCCACCATCACCATTGTCACCAGTGCTATTCCCATGATGTACACTAATGGTATTTGCAAAACCATCGATGGCATAAAGCAACCATGTCCTGAGGCTTATGGCCATATCTTGGCTACTGGCACAGTATGTGCTTTGCTTAATATTTTATTATCTTTTTCGCCCTCCAAGGTCCTCCAGAAAGTCTTCCCTGCTATTGTTACGGGGCCAGTTGTGCTTTTAATTGGTATCAATTTGATCCAGACTGGCTTCGAAGATTGGATCGGTGGTTCCGATTGTGTGGGCTCCACCTGTGGTAAGAAAGAGTTGCCTTGGGGCTCGGCCCACTTTGTGGGCTTGGGTTTCTTGGTATACGTGTCGATCATCATCTGTGAGAGATGGGGGGCCCCCATTATGAAATCCTGTGCCGTTATTGTGGGTTTGCTCGTGGGATGTATTGTTGCTGCTGCATGTGGTTACTTCTCCCGCGCCAACATTGACGCTGCTCCCGTGGCCACTTTCCCTTGGGTGTATACTTTCCCTTTGAAAGTCTACGGACCTATCGTGTTGCCTTTTTTGGCGGTGTATATTACCTTGATCATGGAGGCCACGGGAGATATTACGGCCACATGCGATGTGTCCAGACTTGAGGTTGAGGGCGAGCAGTTCGAGTCGAGAATACAAGGTGGTATTCTCTGTGATGGTATTAACGGTGTGTTGTCCGGCTTGATGACTGTTACGCCGATGTCAACCTTTGCCCAAAACAACGGTGTAATTTCCGTCACCAAGTGTGCCAACAGAAGAGTCGGCTACTGGTGTGCCTTTTTCTTAATTGTCATGGGTATTTTCGGCAAGTTTTCCGGAGCCATAGTGTCGATTCCTAAACCGGTTTTGGGCGGCATGACATCGTTCTTGTTCACGTCTGTGGCAGTTTCGGGAATCAAAATTATCTCCACCACCGAGTTCACCAGAAGAGACCGGTTCTTGTTGACAGCCTCACTCTTACCGGGATTGGGAGCCACTTTGGTTCCATCCTGGTTCTCGAACGTGTTCACTTATTCTGGAAACAACAAATCGTTGCTGGGATTTTATGATGCCATTGTGTTAGTGATGAGCACTGGTTTTGCCGTCACGGGTTTCATTGGCTTGATCTTCAACTTGGTCTTGCCCCAGGTCCATGATGATGTCGAGGAGATCAACGAGGTTATTTTAGAGACTGTCGGCTCCGCTGATGAGCACGCTTTGCAAGTGTATGCTACAAAGGAGGGACACGCATTTCTCCATGCAGTGTCGAGGGAATCGTCTTCCACCAACCTCTAGATGTTGAAACTTGTATTTGGTAACTCACCATGATGAGTTATACCATCTTATATATGAGTTGGTTGGATGAGAATTCATTCATTCTATACTCTACTACTATACTATACTCCCCCATGGATATACTTGACCACTTTTAAACTAGGTGCCCAATCGGAGTGCACGCATTGCACCCTATACGCGCACCAGTGAACCTCGGATATTTCGTGCTTATTCTTCTATGTACAGTTGCATGCTGTAGGTATATATATATAGTGTTTACCAACCCCTCCTACAGCGCCAATTATTCACCTTTTGAAATGTTCAAGAGCAACCTTCTCTTGAGAACTAGCATGGAGAGTCTACCACTCACTGTTCTTTTGAAACTCAACCAAGCTTTGAAAAAATCCATCTTTTCTCGCAAGTTCTACCAGGAAGTCAATGATAAGGTGCTCACCAAGGCCTCCACGCTTGACGCCAACTTGTATTTCATATGCTACTTTTCGCTATTGTTAAGTTCTATTTTAAACAATAAAACTCAAATTAAGGCTTTTCTTGGGAAACAGATGGACAACCTCTTAAAAGTTACCAAAATCATGTATTCCAAAAGTATCGGCCGGCCCGAAGCTGGAATTACCAAGAAGGAAGATGGGTTAAATGGTAGTTTTGAGAGGTTACAAAATAAGAGCTCAGAAAATATGAACATTAAAAATTCAGAAATTCATAACTCAGAAAAAGATACTGGCCAAGCTCCACCTTCCAAAATTTCCGTCCATTTAAAGGCAATTTCTACGTACATTTCTGATATACGGATTTTTAATAGACTTGTGGATTCCATCCGTTATATGCCCTGGATTATTGATGAGTTCACTGCTCTCATGAACCCTCAGCTGCCAGTGCCTCGGCTAGATCGACTCATCAACTTTGGCCAGTCCATCAATTGCTTGATTTTGGAGCTTCTCGAAAACGCAGGTTGGTTGACTGATCACAATTGGGTTGCTACGGGTGATAACAACTACTGGTGCATTGAGACTTACATCTGGTGCTCTCGTGTGTGGGGTGCATACCTTGTAATAGAGATCATTGAGTTGTTTAGAAGAGTGCCAATCTCAAAGTGGAACAAGGAGTGGAAAATCAAACTCTTTACCCAGTTGGTACAGTTGCCTTTGGTGGTGCACTGGTCTCTCTATGAAGGCTGCTTGACTCCGTTCTGGGTGGGGCTCTGTGGCACGGGAGCTTCGTGGTTTGGTTTCAAGAACACTTGGAGCTCCTTGGACTTGTCATGAACATATTTCTGCTATTAATGAATCATTAAATTGATTATGATAGTTTATCTTGATAAATTCAGATCCCACTTGTAAAAAAAAGCAATCCTTAAAAACAACCCTTGATGTATGGTCAACAGTGGGAATTTACAAATTTGATCCAGCTTTCTGCTTGTTTCATAAAGTATCGGAAAGAATTTTCTTTGCAATAGTCATAAACATACTCAACCTTTGATTGCCTTGGTTGCGTTTCGCTCTAGCTGGCGAGATCGGTCAAAGTATAAGTTGGGATGTGTGATATGGAGGTTTTCCGCCTTGGCTGACTTTTCCATTTGCTGCTTATGCGTGATTTCAAACACTCTTGTACAGGCCAAGGTGAAGTTATTCTTTTGCACATCCTCAACAATGCCATTGATTTCATGCTGGTTTCTGATTCCCATTTCGTTCAAGTTATTAACTAGCAGCTCCAATGGTAGGTTTCTGTAAGGACATCCATGGTATTCGCCCTTCTGAGGCCGTCTTTTGGAGAGAATGGTGTTGCAGTCATGTGGCTTGTAATTTATTCGACCTCCCTCCAAGCCGTAATTGTGCCTGATGTTGTACCGGTACTCCTTGTTAAAGGTGTCCATATTGATTTTGCCGTTCTTGGTGAATTCATAGCTCCAGAACTTCAAAGCCTCATCCACATTGAGCCCAATACCCTTTAAGAAAAGGCCGAACTGCGTTCTTGCTTCGTATTTCAAGTGAGACTTGGCCTTCAAACTCTTCTGCATGTGCGACGCACAGAGTGGGTAGTGTTTCGTGATTTGGGGTGTTGATATCGACACTGCATTGATATCCGAGGCGTTGGACAGGTCTCCGAAATTGTCGTATTGAACACTGGCAAAATTGCGGGACAAGTTGTTGAGAAGAGGTAACAACCTGTCGTCTTCCTCCAACCTTGGAAGAGCCTGGAAAGTCTTCATAAGGCTCAGACTCAAAAGCTCCGAGAATATCACCGAGAGAAGACTGATTTGGAAGGTGGACGGGATGTACGCGTAACCTTTGGACACGAGGATCTGCCTCTGAGAAACCAAAAGTGGCACTTTTTCAAACGGCAAACGAATGAAGGTTTCTTTGGTGCGGATATGCTGCTTCAACTGCTCATTGGTTAAGTTGAAAGTAGAGTCACCCAGGTTTTCCACCATCAAGATGTTTCTGATGGTGGACCCCGAAGCTGCATACAAG
The DNA here is from genome assembly GCA_002370875.1 of Metschnikowia arizonensis. Classification (NCBI taxonomy): domain Eukaryota; kingdom Fungi; phylum Ascomycota; class Pichiomycetes; order Serinales; family Metschnikowiaceae; genus Metschnikowia; species Metschnikowia arizonensis. The sequence goes on from NLAU01000881.1 coordinate 68,903, forward strand.
TCATCTAGCTTATCGAGCTTTTCCTCGTTAGATATGTACTCCCACGAGAGCTTAGAAGAATACAAGGAGACAAAGTCGTGCTGCTCCTTTGGCTGGAGCATGTTGAATCTGATTTTGAATAGGGTATTTTCGTTCTTGACGAACTTCTTGCGCAACTCCTCCGTGCGGCAGAATACAAGTCTCAAGGTGTAGTGGGAGTAGTAGTCCTTTCTGCGCTCAGCAATGATGTGGAAGTCCTTAGTGGCATTCCCAGAAGGAGTCAACGGCATGAACTTAAGGAGAAGAGGTTTGACCACGCTTTCGATTTCTTTAAGCGGCTTGGAGCGAGCCAAGCATGACTCGATCTCAATCAAGATCTTCAACCTATCAATAGCCCAACTTTCGAACTCCTCGAGCGTAATTTCTTCGAGAGGAGGGGTATCATAAAAGGACAATCGAGAGGGGTAATAAGTGGGAGACGAATCTGCATAGGCGGCGACCTCTTCGAAGTTTCTGCGCCCAGCGGTTCTTCTTTTGGTCTGTCTAAACATGTAGAGGGTAAGACACGGGTAGACACTAGATTAAGACTAGATAGACTAGATAGACTAGAATAACACACTAGAAGCCGATGGTTCACTAACACAAGACTTGGCGTCAATGGTGGTTCAAAGGGTGAATGAGTTTCTACTCTATACAAGTACGCGTACGCGTATTGTTTGAGTGCGCTAGTGCAGGACCAGACACACGCTCTCTAGACCTAGAATAACCACCTAAGCCACGTGACCAGTCATATAATCCCCATCATTTTGATATTTCTATAGTATTTTCAATTTCTATAGTATTTTCAATTTTTATAGTATTTTCGATTTCTATAGTATTTTCAATTTTTATAGTATTTTCAATTTTTATAGTATTTCCAATTTTTATGCATTATTTAATAGGCATTGTATAGTAAGCATTCATGGTGTCTAGGTATATGGACAGATTTGATGAGACTTGTGATCTATATACCTATCCTAATATCATACCTCTTACCTACGTAGCTAGCTAGCTACCTAGCTACCTAATCATCTTAAATATAACTCATTATTATAAACCTAAAATTCAACTCCAAAAATAATCACATGTTGAAAAATCAAGTACCCATGTAATCTTGTATTTTCTACACATATTCAGCTTTAAGAGCAGAGCGTGCGCGTCTTCTAATTGTTCATTGCGCGGTCGATATTTATTTCAAGTGAGAAAAAACTTTGACTCACCAAAGCCTGTGACGAATACTACCACAGCCTGTCACTTCAGCGACTGGCCTCTACACTTCATATTCGATCACGCAAACATGTCCGAGGTTTCAATTGATGCTACTTCTTTCTACAAGAGATTGTCAATATTACAGAAGTCATTGCCTGCTGAGAATGGCGCCAAGTGTCTTCTTTTCCTTGTAGGAGCCAGGGATGATGAATCCTCCTACAAAAAATCTACGGTGTTGCAGCTCTGGCTTCTTGGATACGAGTTTGCTCATACTGCCATCTACGTGTCTCCGGAGAAATGTATTATTATCACTAGTGAAGGCAAGGCCAAGCACTTGGTTCATTTGCCTTTTGCGCTGGGTTCTGGCAACAATCTTGAAATCTGGACCAGAACAAAGGACGTGGACCATAACAAACTGTTGTTTACCAAATTGGTGGCAGAATTAAAGCAAACGGCCCCGGGGGAAAACAAGATAGGTAATATCTCCAAGGATACCTCTAAGGGGAAGTTTATAGACGAATGGACGGAAATCACTAAAACTGAGAATTTGCTGTTTGTTGACTGTGCCGTTCTCGTGTCCAAGGCTGTGGAGCTCAAGGATGCTGAGGAATTCCGCTACAGTGCATTGGCTTCCAATGCCTCGGTGGTAATGATGGACTCGTTTTCCAACGATATGATGGAGCTCGTTGATAACGAAACGAAAACCACCAATATAGACGTTTCTGAAAAGCTCGACAAGAAAATTGACTCTAACAAATGGTTTAGCAGATCTGCCTTGGGGAAGAAGCTCTTGCTGTCCTCCAAGGAATTTGACCCTGACCTCACCGACTGGTGCTACTCCCCAATAGTGCAAAGCGGTGGCGAGTATGACTTGAAGCCAAGTGCCGTGTCAACTGAAAAGCGCTTTGTTGGCGATGGTGCCATCATTGCTTCCTTGGGTTTGCGTTATAAAAACTACTGCTCCAACATTGCCAGAACATTCATGATCGACCCCACTCCAGAGATGGAGGCTAACTACGATATCTTGTTGGAGTTGCAGAGCCACATCGCCAAGACCTTATTGAAAGATGGCGCTGTTGCCAAAGATGTCTACGAAGGTGCTATTGAATTCATCAAATCTAAGAATAGCAAATTGGTCAATCATTTCACCAAAAATGCAGGCTGGTTGACTGGAATTGAATTCCGTGACTCCACCCTTTTGTTAAATGCAAAGAATGAAAGACCCTTGATCAACGGTCAGATCGTATCATTGACAATTGGATTCAATAACTTGACCAACTCCGTCTCTTCAGACTCGAAGTTGAAGAACTATGCTCTCTTGATTTCTGACACTTTCAAGGTCAGTGAAGGAGAAGCTATTCTTTTGACTGAATACCAGAAGGCCAGAAAAGAGGTGACTTTCTACTTTAAGGAAGATGATTCACTGAAGAAAGCCAAGCTGGAAAACGGCGAGAGAAAGATCAAATCTGAGAGCAGTTTGGAGAAGGAGAGAAAGCCTGCCGTCCAGCCTGGTCCTAAAACATTGAAGTCAAAGTTGAGAAACGAAGGCGCTGCAGCTGACGATCTCAACGCCGAGAAGGTTCGTCAAGAGGCCCAAAGAAAGCTACACGAAAAGAGACATCAAGAGGGCATTGCCCGGTTTTCCCGAGCTGATGCTACTGATGCTTCTGATTTAGGGCCCGTTTTCAAGAGATACGAATCGTATGTCAGAGAGTCTCAAATCCCAAGCAGTGTGAAAGACTTGAAAATCCACATTGACTACAAAAACCACACCATCATATTACCCATTTTTGGTAGACCGGTTCCTTTCCACATCAATGCTTTCAAGAACGGTTCACAAAACGAGGAAGGTGATTACACGTTTTTGCGTTTGAACTTCAACTCTCCTGGTGCTACTGGAGGTGCAAATAGCAAAAGAACCGAGTTGCCTTATGAAGACTCACCAGAAAATCTGTTTGTTAGATCGATCACGTTCAAATCTCGTGATCGTCAAAGAATGATTGATGTTTATAAAGCCATTCAAGAGTTGAAGAAAGAAAATGTCAAGAGAGAAGCCGAAAGAAAGCAGTTGGCGGATGTCGTAACTCAAGGAAACTTGATTGAGTTGAAGGGCTCTAGGATGAAGAAACTTGAACAGGTTTTTGTCAGACCAACTCCAGATACAAAGAAAATCGGAGGGGTATTACAGATTCATGAGAACGGTATAAGGTACCAGTCTTCATTTAGAGCAGATCAAAGAATTGACATTCTTTTTTCCAACATCAAGCATTTGTTCTTCCAGCCCTGTAAGGATGAGTTGATTGTGCTTATTCACTGTCATTTGAAGAGCCCCATTATGATTGGTAAGAGAAAGACAAACGACGTGCAGTTCTACCGTGAGGCCAGTGATATGGCCTTCGATGAGACTGGAGGCCGCAAGAGAAGATACAGATACGGAGACGAGGATGAGTTGCAACAAGAGCAGGAAGAGAGAAGAAGAAAAGCCTTATTGGATAAGGAGTTTAAGACGTTTGCTGAGTTAATCAGCGATGGTTCTCACGGAGCCATCGACTTGGATATTCCATTCAGAGACTTGGGGTTCCAGGGAGTGCCATTCAGATCTGCAGTGTTCTGTATGCCTACAAGAGACTGTTTGATTTCGCTAATCGACCCTCCTTACTTGGTGGTGACATTGGAGGAAATCGAGGTGGCGCATTTGGAGCGTGTGCAGTTTGGATTGAAGAATTTTGATATGGTGTTTGTTTTCAGGGATTTCCTGAAGACGCCGGTTCACATCAACACGATTCCCATGGAACTCTTGGAGGACGTTAAGGACTGGTTGACCAATGTGGATATCCCATTCAGTGAAGGACAAATGAACTTGAACTGGGGCACTCTTATGAAGACCATCAACTCGGATCCATATGCATTCTTCGCGGACGGAGGATGGCGGTGTTTGACGGGAGATGGTGACAGTGATATGGATGAGTCAGAAGAAGAAGAGTCAGAGTTTGAAGTCAGTGATGAGGACCCATCGGATGAAGATGTGGCCAGTGAGGAGGAAAGCGAAGACGCATACTCGTCAGATGGATCCGAGGGCAGTGGTAGCGGCGAGGAAGAAAGTGAGGGCGAAGACTGGGATGAATTGGAGCGCAAGGCTGCTAGGGAAGATAACAACAGAGTGCAGCGTGATTGATTGATGAAACAAGCACAAATTACGAACTGCAAATAAGAAACAGAGTACAAGACAGTACACTGCTAAAAGATGTACAAGACTGTTATGTCTACAACACTACACCTAAAATGTATATGTCAGTGACGCAGCACGCATGTGCGCATGCAAAATCGTAGGAAAAAAGAGACATTCGCTAGACTGCTCATTCCGGGAGGGGCACGGGTGCACGGTCAGGCTCGCTCACCTCTATATTTTTCCCTAGCAAGACGACTCCCCCTCCGCCCCACGCCCAAAAACAAACGCCACGTTTCCAGCCGCGTCTCTGAAGAAGTTGGCTTTTCACTTTAAAAGCTTGAGACCCCTCTGTATACATCTGTACACATCTGTACACCAACAAACCAGGACCTTCACAGCATACAAATACCTGGTCTTTTTTTTTTTTTTTTTCTTTTTGACCACATTTCCTATTGTCATCACAGCAACGTTCCTACCACAGCAGCAAATGAGTGATAATACCGACGACTACTCATACGACTACGAGTACCTTTACAAAATTGTGTTGATCGGCGACTCCGGCGTGGGCAAGTCCAACTTGCTATCCCGCTTCACCAGAGACGAATTCAACTTGGAATCCCGGTCCACTATCGGCGTGGAGTTTGCCACCAGAACGTTGGAAATCGATGGCAAAAGAGTCAAGGCCCAGATCTGGGACACTGCGGGCCAGGAGAGATACCGTGCTATCACATCGGCATACTACCGAGGAGCGGTAGGAGCGTTGATTGTATACGACATCTCTAAGACAGAATCGTACGAGTCAGTGTCACGGTGGTTGAAGGAGTTGAAAGACCATGCGGATGCCAACATAGTGATTGAGTTGGTTGGCAACAAGTCCGACTTGGACCACTTACGTGCAGTGCCCACGGACGAAGCCAAGAGCTTTGCCACGGAGAACAATTTGTTGTTTACCGAAGCATCTGCGTTATCCTCGGACAATGTTGACTTGTCCTTCCACCAGTTATTGAAGAACATTTATGAGATGATCAGCAAGCACCAGTTAGACACCAACGAGAATGCGTCTGCCAAACCAAGAGGTGGGCCTACGATCTCGTTGACACCGGCTCCTCAGGATAAGAAACGGAAGAACAACTCATCTTGCTGCTAGCGTGACTTGAATATATACTAATGAAACCGATTACAAGATAGTCATGTAGTATTTATTGAGAAAGCGGTGCAATGAGCATATATATATATATATAAAGCTGAACTTTTCTACCCCCTAATACCCCCTAATACCCCCTAATATCTACCATTAATCTTCGAGAAACTACTTTATTGTAAAATCGTGCTTTGTAAGCTGATCTACTGTTTTAATCACTAATTCTATATTACATCTTAATCACCTCCTTGGTCCCTTGAGCTGAGGCTTACTCACACCCCCCAGGGAGGCAGCTCCAGCAGAAATCTTAAGTGGCTTTGCTGTTCCCTTGCCTCGGGTCATTTGCGTTAATCTCTTCTTCACGTCTGCAGTAGGCCCACTGATTACAGTCACATTCACAACCTGCTCTCCCCTTAGAATCACTAGACCAAGGAACCGCTTTTCTTCCTGCACTTTGGCCTGTCCTGTCGCCTTGCTCTTGAGAAGCTCCTGGTACGCCTTCTTGGTGAGTCGGGACTCCTCCGTGTCAGCCAAAACAAGATTCAAATGCTTGTCGAAGGCCAAAAGCTGGCCTGTGAATGATCTGCCATCTAGAATGGTGACCCTTAGCCGGTGATGGATCAAGTCCGCAAGCCGGGTCTTTTTGTTGATAGAAGCCATTGTGGTGAAGGTGAGCCTCACATGTCGTTTTTGCTAGCGCGGTCGTGCGCCGCTCACACTTGTCCAAGAGTGGGACTGAATTTTGACCAAGAGACTCTTAGCATTAAAGCCAAGAGATGAAAATATGCTTTAATATATATCCAAGAGGAGATGTGAAGAAAATGGGTTTAGTTTAATTAATAAGTTTATAGGATGATTTTTTATGTTTTGATTTTTTGTTTATTTTGTAATTTTTTGTTGATTTGTTGATTTGTTTAATTTCTTTTTATTTATGGTTTAGTTGAATTCTAAATTAATGGATAAATCATCAGTTATGTCCTATTTAATGGCTTTAATGGCTCTAGAATCACTCGTGCATCCCCATTAATGCCCCAAACATCTCTAATCAAAATCATATTAAAGGTGCTGGTGTTAGATTATTTGATGCGTTGGTACTTTTGTAATTCAGTTTATTCGTTGATGGGTTCCCAATTTACTGGGGATCCAGGGCTTATATAGACTTGGGGTATGTAGGTCTTACTCTGGGAAACAACTCGTGAGAGTAGGGATCGCTCCGACTTGTTAGGGTCAATAACAATTCCGGTGAGAGTAGGGATGGCTAAATTGCCTTTCCCACTTGTTTGACAATCCACGTCTGATTGTACATGGTAGGTGATTTTTACCATTGTATTGGTATTTTGCTCTTTATACAGTCTCAGCGGAGCAGCAACTGAGGCCCTCCCTCGCGCGTGCGAGTATATAGGCTTCTCTTTTCTCACCTTCGGTAATTTCAGCGCAATCACCAATTGCCAATTGACATGTCTGCCGAAACTGAACTGAGTGCTACGCAAAAGGTCGAATTGACCGAGCCTGAAGTCAAAGCCGCAGAGGCTAAGGAAGAGCCAAAAACTGAAGCTACGGAAACCTCTGAAGCAAAAGACAATAGTCAAAAAGTCAATAGTGAAAAAGACAATAGTGAAAAAGTCAATAGTGAAAATTCCGGCACCAATGAGAAAAAGCGTCCAAATGACGAGCCAGATGCTGCTCCTGACGCTGAAAAAGCTAAGAGAAAGGCTAGAAGACGCCAGTACGACGATCTTCCTAAGGAGGACCCTGAATCTGACGATGACGACAAGGAGAATGTAGAGGAGCCTGAAAATGAAGATGAAGACGACGAAGAAGATAACTTGTTGGAGATTGATGAGTCCAATATCATTACTGGCACTAGAAGGACTAGGGGTAAAGTGGTGGACTACAAAAAGGCTGCAGAAGAGACTGGATTGTCTGAGGAAGATGAGGAAGACGATGGAGAGTTTGAGGCCAAAGATGATGAATAGGTACATTCAAAAGTATGATTTTTTACAGCAGCTACGAAAAGTAAATGTAGATATTTACAAAATAATAGGTTTTGGAATTTATTAAACCTTCTCATGTAGGAGAAAATGCCGAAAGTATTAGCCTGTGACTATATAGTGACAAACAAGACACACGAGGGTCATTTTTTTGGATTTTGAATTAAAAATTGGTATGCTCATATGATATCTGGCATGGGCTTGAATCCACTTAAGGCATAGTATTTGCTACACCACTAAGTGTTTCAGCAAGATGCCAAGCAGTTGTTGCTATAATAAGGGTTTCCATATCCATAGTAACCTTGACTAGAAAACTGGCTAGAAGACTGGCTAGCAAACTGACTAGCAAACTGGCTAGAAGACTGGCTGGAAAACTGGCGGGAAAACTGGCTAGAAAACTGGCTGGAAGACTGTCCGCGTTTAGGCGACCAGATGGAAGGGGGTGCCTGCACATTTGGATTAGATTGCACAGTGTAGTGGTATTGACCCATAGCAGGCGCCGCAGACCAGCCATTGTATCTGATAGGCGACGCGGTACTAGGAGATGAGTATCCATACACTGACGAATCGGTTGTGTAGGCTGGAGAGGATGGGATAGAGCTGTAGTACCTTGGATGATGAGGGGTAGAAGTTGGGAGATAAGCACTGGACAATCCTGGTTGAAAAGGCACGAAGGTGTACTTCTGAAGCCATGTCTTCCAGCACTCCTCCAAGGTGGCTATTTCCGGGAGAAACTTCACCACATTCAACTTCCAGTCCACCGCAGCCAACCAGATGGATTCCTCGGTGTTGATCAGGGCAACTTCGATACCACTTGCGCTGGACCACGACTTGTTTGTGAAGGTATTATCATCATTGAATTTGTTGGCCAACACAAGTGCAATCACTGTGATCATGTATATGTCGTGGTCAGACAAGGCCTTGGGCAGAGAGTTCAAGAATCGTTGGTTAATGTACTCCAAGGCCACAAGAATGGTGGATATAGGCAAGCGAGTAGAATTCAAGATTGCCATCACGGAGGTCTCGAAGTCCCTCGAGGCACTCCGGTTTTGATTAAGCACACCAAATACACACCAGCATATGAAAGCAGACATGGTTGCAGGATCATACTCCAACACAACACTAATACCACCAGTGACCGGGGCCTGTTGAGGGGCCGGAGGCATGGGAGGCGCATATAAATGAGGCTGGAAGTAAGCAGGAGGATGCATGACATTTGCTAAATGATAAATCTGAGAAGCATGGGCCGGGTTGGGCAAGAACCCATACAGCGAGGCAACACGATGGCCAGAAGTGCCGATGTTGTAGCAGGTTAAGTACATGTAGAATCAAGGAGTGAACAGTTCTTGGGGAAGGGGGGGCAACCTGGAAAATCTAGTTAAGGAAAACCTGGAAAACCTAGACAAACCTAGATAAAACTGGAAAAACTGGACAAACCAAACCTGAACAAGGTCAACAAGCTCAATCCTTTAGAAACGACTTGACAAAACCTGAAAGGTAGACAGACACGAGGACTTAATCAAAAGCTCGCGTTGAACTACCGAAATGGGTGTCCACAAGGAACTTAAACGCTTCCTGGCGGGACAAAGGGTTGGGGCTCAAACTACGGTTCCTAATCCCAAAAAAAATAAAAGGGAAGAATCCGCAAAGCGTCGAGTCAAACAAAACCCAAGCGAGCGAGGGCAATAGAATGGAATGAATATTTCAATGTATTGTACCTACACTCTCCAAGAAAGGTTAATAGGAATTAAATTGAGGCTTTGGGAGGAAAACTAGGAGAGGAGGTGAGAAAAGTTTTTCAATGCATCAGTGCTCGGGCTCTTCTGCATATAACACTTGCACTACGAGCCTTTGTTCTGCGTACTACATTATTATTGTTCGCGGTAGCCACGTTCTGCGCCTAATAACCTGACTATTTTCTGTTGAGCGCAATGACTGATAGATGTTAGGCATGATTACTCTGCTGTAGTAAATATTACATGACATAAGAAATTATTACTGCAATTGAATTACAGGAATAGACTACTTATTTTTTTGAATAGTTATTATTCTGTTATAGTTACTATTTTAGTTACTATTTTAGTTACTATTTGTAGTTACTATTTTAGTTACTATTTTAGTTACTATTTGTAGTTACTATTTTAGTTACTATTTTAGTTACTATTTGTAGTTACTATTTTAGTTACTATTTTAGTTACTATTTGTAGTTACTATTTGTAGTTACCATTGATACTTAACATTTGTAGTTACTATTGGTACTTACTATTTGTACTTACTATGTGTAGTTACTTAATCTAATCATCTATGGCAGGTGGTATAATGTAACATTGATAGGAGACATTTTTAAAGTTCGTGTTAGGATTTCTGGCATAGTAGGTTTTAGAGGTTCTAATGACTCATATATATTTAGACTGATCATAAAACTGTATATCTAATCACTGGCCTGCATACAACACAGATCCGGTGAGGTACATGACTGACTATTGTAACTGATGACTACATCATCATGACTAGTATATTGTATAGTTATGCTACTACTTGTGACTACTAGATTGTATGACACAATTCTATAACTAAACCGTATGATTAGACTGTATAATCGGACCATTCATTGCCTCCCTTCTATAGTTCCATATACAGACCCTTCCATTTAAATATACTACTTTACATGCCGAACTCTTTTGCCAATGTCTAATTCTCAAAATTAAACACTGACCGTATAGGTGGTAGTGCAGTACCATTTATCGCTATACTCGCGTCTTGCTGCTCCCAATGCGACTTCTGCTTCTCTAACTTGCTGATCAATGAAATAGAGTTGAGTTCTTTCTCGCTTGATGCTTGCGGATGCAATGGAGGCGAATGGGACGGAGTCTGGAGCGGAGTCTCCGAGGGGGATATTATAAATGACGCATTTCCATGCACCTGAGCTTGTGTAAGATATCCAGAAGATGGCGATCGGTGGGGCGCAGGTCTCTCGTGGACCAAGTTGGAAGTCATGTACAAGTTAATGGCTGACTGCGATGGCGAGTTGGGCCGAGACTTCTTACTGGGCTGCGCAAACTCCAAGTTTAACTGCGTCAGTGATGGTTTCTTGGGCACGCTGGCCTGGGCGCCGGGTGGAGACGACTTGATCGGCATCATGCGCTGAAGCTGCGAAAAAGAGCTGAGTGAAGTCAAGCTGCTGACAGACTGGCTGGATTTGAGCTTCAGCAACGACCCAGATGACACTTGCCTTCTTTTCTGGAAGTAGTCGTTGAGGTTGGTGAAAGATGGCGGCACCTTGCGCTGGCTATTAGGTTCAGGCGACGTGGCAAGCGAGTGTGTAGTGGACTCTTCAGTAGTGTTTGCGCTTGTGTTAGTAAAAACTTGGCTTGAAGCTGAAGTTATAGACGTCTGGCTCTTGGACTTTTGGAGCAGGTCGCTGACCGCACTAGACGCAACCGGAACCGGTAGAGATCCCTTGGGAAACAAGGTCTCGGAGGACAGCACGGCCGACGGGGCCGGGTTCAGAGTAAAACTGAAGTGGAATGGCGCCTGTTCTTGAGGCTGGAACCGGCCCAGAGACATGGAATGTTGCATGGCTGTGGGCGAAGATGGCAAAGAAAAAACAGCCGGATTGGGCTGTCTTTGAAACAGCAAAGGTGCAGCGGGAGTAGTGGGACCGGAATACACCGAGGTCGCATGTAAATGAGTAACATTAGGTACTGACTGCACGTTAGGAATAATCCTAGCGGCTTGTGCAGGCTGAATAGGGTGCAGACCCTGTGGATATAGATGAGGCTGCAGAGGTGGATGCAAGGGCATAGCAAGCGCCAGGGTTGGAGCCATAAGCGGCTGGTTAGGGTGTTGCACCACGTACATAGGGTAAGTCGGGTTCTGGTAATAGTGAGGAGCACCATTAGCATCAAAAGCAACAGATACTGCCATGGGCACGGGCAAAGAGTTATCAGGAATAAGCGAGTAAGACAGGTCCAAGATCAGGTCGTCGGAACGGTTGGTCCTTTTACGGATCGTAGGATTACTATGGATCCTGGAATGTCTGGTTAATTCATCGGAGCGGGAGAAGCGCTTAGTACAGCCGGGAAACGAACAAGAATGGGGCTTTTCACCCGTATGAGTCCGAATATGGCGAGTCTGGTGTTCTAGGCGGTGGAACGCCTTATCACACATGGTACATTTATAAGGTCTGTCGTCCTTGGACTTTTTGTCGGGAGTAGACATGGTCTAGACCACAGGGAAGGCAAGGGACGAAAATGACGGAAGAGGGCCACAGAAGAGGCAAGTGTGGGACCTTGACGGGCGTCGTGGGCGTCTTTGGGGTGTTGGAATGAAAAACCACAGTAAAAAGAAGATGGTGTAGCTATGAATTCGCTAGACATTAATGAGTATGGAGAAGTGCGCGAAGTGGCACATGTCGGAGGAAGGCTGTGGTGTGCTCGGGGAGCGACGGGGAAGCCCATTCTAGCCACACACACACAAAAGAAGACGGGGTGAAAATTACATAATGTACTAGTACAGATGCTTGAACCAAGCCTTCAAAATTTCAGCCGCCTCAGCCAAGCCGTTGGCACAAAACATACCCCTAGCCAACCTGCATACAGGCGCCAATTTCTCTCTCGTGCATAAAAAGATTTTCCGGCGGCAAACTTATGAATGCGATAGCTGCTTCCATATGCACACCTCCCCAGTCTCCCCGCCTGAAACCAGCGCTATTATGCTCGCCACGCCTACTTTCTCGAGGCACCTTCACCTTCAATAGATGCGCGCATATAAATACTTTGGAGCTTTTGACACGGCACGTGACCGGGACTTTTACTAGTTGCTTTATAAGTTCTTGTATAAACAGAAAGTTGCAATGTTCCCACTTATACTTACTCGGGATTTTTGACTTCTTTAACAATATGTAGGTTTGGCGAGATTGAGAAGCCGCGGTTATTTTTTGCTATTATTATGTGTAGTTGTTGCCGCGATAATAATATACACGAAGTCATCGAGCTTGAGATTGCGCTTGGCGTTTATGCAAAATAGACAAGGAAATTGACGAAGGAAAGTGTGACAATGTAAGATTTGATTTCAGTGGTTATGGAGTGTTGTGAGAGAATAATGGATAATTAATCGAGTGACTGATGTTCTGATTAGGAGATATATTATTATTAGAGTGACAGAGACAGAAGACAAAGACGGAGACACAATCACACATAATCACATATATATACTACACATCCTTTCAAATATAACCTTCACTCCTCACTTATTACTATTTTTATTCACTACTCGTTTTTGGTCTAGAGTTCAAAATCAAACAAATATTGGTCTTCTGACTCATTCTCCATTTATTCTGCACACAGTAACCACAGCCACAGTGAGTCATCGTGAAAGCATTCAGTAATACCTGACAGAGTTTCGAGACTTTGCGAGCTTATTCTGGCCAACTTGGCCCAGGCTTTCGTCATGCAGAACTGCATATAGCAAAGAGTTTTTCCGAGATCCTTCACCGTTGACTCCTGCACTATCTTAGTGTACACTACTGAAACTATAGTCGTTGGTATCACTAGTGACCATCATCACTATACTAGATATCTTGACTAGAGTCCATCCATTGCTCAAACCATGCAAAGTTTTCAAGAAACTCCTCCGCTGCAACAGTGTTGGATTTGGGTTGTGAAACACAGCTCTCTGGACTACTATCCATCACTAGACTCGAGTATGAAGGCCAGTTTTCTTGTCTAATGTTTTCGCCCTCGCTATGATTCCGTTGGTTTATCAACTGGTCTAGTCCGCCTGGCTTGCTGCCCTCCCAGCCAAACTGCAGGAAAAGCCTCTTATTCACAGCAGAAGACCCATGGTCGATTCCAAGATCTGCCAAGCTCTTGATGGACTGTTCGAAACTCAAAATCATTAAGTGATTGATCATCTTAATCAACCATATGCACTCCTCAACCATCTTGAACCGCTGTCGGAAAACGAGCTTGCCATGATCATCTCGAACCGGAGAATTTTGTAGTTTTTTTAAAAATCCAACCGACTCATTCAAAAGTACCTTTGATTCTGTAAGGTTCGATCCCACGTGCATAAACACAAGACAGGTAATTCCAACAGTGAGAAGCGATGTCAATGTGAGATACCATGGTGCATTCAAATAGTTCAACTCCTCCAATTTCTTAAAAATGGCGATGGTCTTCTTATTGGCCTCAAAAACCCGTCCAAGATTCATTCCCTGAATCGATACATTTTGCCCAAAATAGCTGAACAACCCTTTTCCATGCACTGACAGAACCAACTCACAGTAGTGCAAAGTCACCTGGGCCTTAACCATGGGTGATAATATGGGTAAGTTCTCCAAATGCATATTGCTATTATCCATGTCGTTGAAACCGGCTCTTTTCAAGAATGTATCAAGTGCCAGAAACTCCTTTTCAATGAGCTCAACCTTGCTGCGATCCTCATCGTTCGAAATGGCAATCTCCATATAGCTAGACAAACGTGCTATATGTACCATTGCAAGTGCCGGAAGCGTGCACCATCCATCGTTGCAAGCACCGCTAATATTATCAAGCAGAGGAAATGTCCGGGTGATTTCCAGATCGCTCAAGGACCGGAATCTGCCTCCCTGAAGCCCAATTACTCGGTCGAATATGAAAACAGAAAAGAATATTCTCTCTGCCTTCAACTTCGTATATGGTTTGGCATCCTGAATAATGGACTCATACTTGCCCAAGCCCATGCCCCTGCACATATTCACAGCATTCCCCAATGCAAAGAAACAAGACGTCTGTCGGTGGGTGATTCTCAAGTATAACGTAGCCAAGAGCCAACACTGTATCAACTCAAAAGACTCCCATTCTTGAGAGAAGAGCTGCACAGTCTGGTAGCTGTACTTGAAGAGGGGTTCCTCAAGACGAAGCATTTCCATTGAAGGCCCGTTGGGTTTCATGAACTCCCTGAACCTAATACTCATAGCAAACACCAAGAAAATCATGGCACGGAATAAAGCCGTATTGTTTGATGCAGGTTCATCATTCTGAAGCTTTTGGAATGCTTCGAACTGCTCTCGAAACACAGATTCGTGGAGAATAGCGTAAATGGGGTTGATCTCGCGGAAGAAGAAATCTAGAAAATCCATTTGACGCTGTGGGCAAATTTCGTCGGTTTTGGGAACAGGAGGAAGCCCTTCAAGCTTAAGGTAATTACAACCAGACATGTTCCAGCCATAATGATTGGTTCTAGGCACACTCAATCCTTCACGAGCTTCCACCGAAAGACTATCATACAAAGACTGACAGAGCAGAATAGCCAAAGCACTATGTACACGGCGAGCCACTTTCCATTTCGTCAGTGTTGGTTTTAAGATTTCCATGATATCCTTCAAGCGCTGATCTTCCGGATACCCGGCAACGTCAGCACCACCAGTAGTTCTCCTGGCCAAAAGGTTTTCAAGGTATTTAATTCTGTTCTCCAAATAAGTCGTATAGCAAACATCTTTATTCGGAAGCAGCTCACGGCTTGTTGTAAGCAGCTTGGACTTTGCAGGAGTGTCATCGCTAGGACCTGAACTATAATCCATTGGAGAAATCTCATTCATTTTGGGTTGAGGAGACGAGATGGATTCATCCTCTTCAGCACGTCGCTTCCTAGCTGCAGCATTATCCACAGAAGGCTTCACCGACCGAATCACACACTCAATGCCATGCTTGGAGCAATTGACGCATGGATGCATACCAGTACACTTTATCTTGTGATTTCTACACCGTTCACAAGCTCTGTTCACTCGGATACGCTGCTTATCTCCAGATATGCCCTCAGGAATAAGCACTTCTGGCATGGACCCCCCAAGCAGACCATCAGCCATATTGTCAGAGTCCATCTTCAAACCCTGCGGAATAGGAGGTCGGAGTTGTCCATTAGACTGCTGCACATACTGTGTATGATGATGTACGATGGGAGATCTATTCGGTCCCACAACCTTTAAAGGTGTTTGGATTTGATGGGGAGGTAGGTTCATGGGCTGTTGTGACAGTGTTGGGTGTGGCATGAAAGACCCCGGATGATGCAGAATATGAGATTGCGATGGCTGTTGCATAGGTGGTTGGAGCAGTGGCCGGTGATGCAATTGTGTTTGAGATTGAAACGGCAGTGAGTACTGCAGAAGGTGATGAAGAGTATGGTCATTAGGACTCAGCTGTTGCGGTGGGGCAGGCAGCCACTGTCCATTGGTATTCTGCATCGAATGGGGCTCGGGGTTTAGCTGATGGGTTGGTAAGCTTAAGCTAACAAGTATGGTATCCGGTGTCCAGGTAGAGGGATTGGAGGGTGGTGTGGGGAGGGGAAACTGGAGTCTGGAGTTGAAGGTTGATGATGGGATAGACAGGACCAAAAATGCACTGCAAAGAATCTTTCAGTCTGCAGGCGGGAAAAAACGTTCGAGACGGCGCAAAATGCTGTAAGCTTTTTCTCAACGTTTTTTTTATCTAGCTCTTATTTTTGAATGAACATCAAATAAGAGACGCGAGTTTACGGGAAAGTGGGGGGCACCAATTTGGTATACCAAACATTGACTTAATTTGCTTGTTCTTTTGGCCACAGGAAGGAGGAGTGGGAAAGCATTGTGAACATTAAAAAAATGATTTTATCTTTGTTTGAAAGCTATCTTTGTAACTGTAGGTAGTGCATGCAGAAGCGTCATTCTGCACTGCACGATATAGGACATTAATATACGTCCAATTCATTGCAAAGAGAGCTACGTGGGATTTTTGCCTTGTTTATTTATTTATTTGTTTGTTTGTTTGTTTGTAGTTTAAAGAATTTGTCAGATATTCAGAATTTTGGCCAAAAAAAAGCAAAACAAAACAAAACAAAACAAAACAAAACAAAACAAAACAAAACAAAACAAAACAAATCAAATCAAATCAAATCAAATCAAATCAAAACAAATCAAATCAAATCAAATCAAATCAAATCAAATCAAATCAAATCAAATCAAATCAAATCAAATCAAATCAAATCAAAACAAAACAAAACAAAACAAATCAAAACAAATCAAAAAAAACCAGGCTGAAACCCCAACTAAGCTTTAAATATCCTTCGTTATATCCATGGTCTCACTAAAAAGTGCGTGAGTTCTGGTATTGTAAATAAACGAAGTGCATTGATAGCTAAATGGCAGAGGCAGGCACGGATATAGCGGTGACGGAAGCTCTATTGTCGAAATTAGTTGCAAGACAGATAGTGCAAACAAAAGACAGAAAAATAAAAAGCGCGCTTGGAATTTCCCAATTCGACTTAGTTCTTCAAACCATGGCACGTGCAACTTGGATAAATTTTGCAAGCTTCAGTTGCTATCAAAATGCAAATTTCAACGCTGCCATAATCTTTCATTTCGCAAAAAAAAAACAATGTTTGGAGCGTGCGTGCCGTCCGTGGCATCGGCACAAGCCGCAAAATTTGCGCGCACCGCCCCCTGATAGCACGTGATCCACGTAAACAGAATAAGCGGACTCACACCAAAACTGTACACTATGCTTTCTGTAAAGAGTAGGCTCCCCCACCCCCTATATTTATCCATATTTTGAAGTCAAGTCAGAATTTCCCCTAAGCATGAGTGAGTGACCTTTTGGTCATGTGATAGTTATTTCCATACTTCACACATACCCTAATGTTTTCAGGAACAGTTACTTCGGTTTTCGGTTAGCTTGGTGGGAAAGTCATGCTCTGTTGTGTTTGGTGTCCATTATATGAGTTTATGGATTGTTGCACAAGCTTGCGCAAGCCAAGGATAGATTCTCCTGCCGTTACATGTTCTGTCTGCAGGCCCAATATAGCGAATCCTCTATTTGTGCGTCCCCATGACCTAAAACAGGCGCGACTCATGAGGTGCTAGGCGCGCGGGATAGTTTGCCTGATGACATTGCTCTCCTATAGTCAACTACAGCGGTGTTGAACACAAACGGGCGGCAAATATTCATGTGAGTTTGTTCTTCTTAGGTTACCTTACGTCATGAATGGGCCAGACGACAAGAATGCATAAATGTTAGACCAGGGCTGCGAAGATTATGTTTGAAAAGGCAGCCATTGGCTGGTATTTGTTAGAATTTGAAGATGCGTCAGTGACAAGGGCATAATATTCAATTTATTCTTTCCATGGTCTTAGGATTTGGATTGTTTTAAGAGTGTCTTTCTTGACCAATTTTCCTTTATGGGGAGAGGAGGGAAGACTAGGAGGAGTGGGTCTTTTTCAAATAAGCGAACGTGCATGAGTTGAGAATGATGTGTCCATTTGGGAGCCAATCGGAGAAGTGAATAGAGAAAGCGGTTGGATTACTTTTGAAAATTATGTGTGGCTCTTTAGTTATTACCGGACAACCCGCTCAAAGTCCCGAACCGAATCCGCCACCTCTCCATGTCAGAAGATATACGAAGGGTCCCATTTCAAAAAAATAAAAAAAAATAAAAATAAAAAAATAAAAATAAAAAAAAATTAAAAAAAAAATAAAAAAAAAACATTCCGGATTCCCGCGGGTGGTTGCAGAGCTCTGCAGAAGAGGAAAAGGTGCAAAGTTTCATATAACATCTAAAGTCCGTAGAAGAGCGAGGTAACGTGGAGAGAGACCTCTCAGTTTCTGTGGGATTCGTGGAGGATTTGGGTTTCTAAGCGCAAAAGAGTTTGGAGTCTAGTATTTTATGGTTTCACATTGCCACAAAGATTGTCAAAGACAATAAAGAGTGGCGTATCTGAGTTCTGAAACAAGGGCGCACAAGTGAGCCATTGTATAGTGCTACAATGTTCACGCCGTGAGTCTAAAGCTCAAAATAGCACGAGAGCCTCTTTTTCTTGTCTGCACCGGCAAAGCTTAGTTACAATTTTGCTCGCACGCACACCTGTACTGCGCTAGAAGTGATCTACGTAACACCCTCTAGTTTCACCAGCGCGCAGTGTGCAGCACCTGCTTTACTTCAATTTGCAGCAGCTTTTGGTGCATTGTCGGCCACTGCTCGTAATGGGAGACTAGCGCGCATCTCGAGGTGGGCCTATGATTATGATGAATTTACGATGGAATCGACAGTCTAGAACCACGAGTGGATTCCAAATTCCAAAATATAACCATAAATTTTGGACAAGAAATAATATTCATGCTGAATTTCTTGTGGTGAAACGAGTGATAATTTCCTGGTTTAATGAAGAAAGGATGTTGAGAGGTAGATGGAGGGAGGGAGAGAAAATGAGTGAGTGAGTGAATGAGTTAGTGAGTGAGTGAATGAGTTAGTGAGTGAGTGAATGAGTTAGCGAGTGAGTGAATGAGTTAGTGAGTGAGTGAATGAGTTAGCGAGTGAGTGAATGAGTTAGTGTGTGAGAGAGTATGTGTGAGAGAGTATGTGTGAGAGAGTATGTGTGAGTGTGGTGTGTGAGTGTGGTGTGTGAGTGTGGTGTGTGAGTGTGTGAGTGTGGTGTGTGAGTGTGTGAGTGTGTCTCCTCCTATTTTCTCTGTGCAGCGAAAATTATCATGTTCTCGGGTCGTTTCTTGTCACAATATTACTTTTATTGCTCCAAATGTGCATACTTCCAGTGAGGGTGCATCGTGCGTGCATATAAGCACACATATCTGTTTGAGGTGGTAAATTTCAGGCGCAGAAAAGGAAAATTCCGCCTTGGAATTAAAACCATTGCTTGTAATGGCTGCGAACCAGGCAAAAGTACCTGTTAGTTCCTGTAACCCTCGTGATGTGGATACAGTTCTCATCGCATCCGAAGTTAATCTTATTTAAATACAAATCATTTCCACTTCTCATGCCAAAATATTTACCCTTTACTTCTCCCCACTACCGCCACTACTGCCCACATCCTTTTTTTCTTTAATTTTTTTTTTGCATATTTCACATGTCCTCCATCACGGATATCTTTCTAGAATGTTGCTATCGCTACTTAAATGTTCGACAGGTGGATACGGAGAAAGCTCGGGATTTGGCAGCGGTCATCAAAACGCTAGATTTAAATACTGCCAATCTTTCTGTGGCCATTATCTTCGTTTACAAATACCAACACAATAGCATCAATTCATTAGCGTTCGACAAGTCCGACTCGCTTCCTTACTTCATCATCATTGCATCGCTTATCCTTTCTAACAAGTACCTAAATGACCAAAGCTATACTTTAAAGACATGGCAGGGAGTGCTCAGCAAATACTCCAAGTTCGACATTTCGCTTGGCATGTTGAACCAGCTCGAGCAGAATGTGCTTGCATCCATGGACTACGTACTAAATGTGAAACACGAAGCTCAACTTTGGGATAGTTTTGCAGACTTGAACCAAGCCCACATTTCCACGTTGCGCTACAATGTGGCGCTCACTGTCACAGTTACAGCCACATCATCAGATTGTTCAGCTTATGATGAGCAGCACAGCGTTGTGCATAATGTAACAATGAACAGCCCGTCACTCATGGGTACTTTGAGCACCAGCCCTATGACATATGCAAGCAACGCATCTTACAACTCCACGCCGAACATGGGCTGCCCGGTGACGCCAGTGTCGTTATCATTACCGGGACGTGGGTTTGGAAATCATGGATATTTCCAAATGTATACGTCTCCGACCAAACACTTTGCATCGAACCAGTTTGCTGGTGCCTACGCGCAGATCACTCCACAGTATGGTGCGATTCTGTATCCGAGCTTCCAGGGCAATTGCTGGGATCATAACCCACCGCCATTAAGAAAAGATCACATGGCCATGCATATGGACCTGGAAATGCCTGTATTTCCGGGACCTTCACATTAATTCTATAATTACGAGTAATGAACATCTAGTAACTGGCTAGCTAGACTTGGACTGGCTTTCTGTAGACACCAAGTTCTGTGGGGAGAGAGAGGGAGAGGGAGAGGGAAACAACCACACCCACAGCCACACCCACACTTCACTTCACTTAACTCTTACTACGTCCAACAAATTAAAGTATCTTAAATTTATCTCTCTGATCCACTAATGTCAATCACGTAATACTATAATTAGTCAGTTTTAATTGGTTCGCTTTAATCCGAATGCGCTATACAGTCCTATTATTAACCTTTATCTACCCCTTCAACCTTCTATAAACACATATCTTTCCGGATGGAGCTTCCGCAAGCCCGTGTGCATATAAGTAAGTTCGCACGCATTGTTATCATCCCGGGTGCCAGAGACATTATTGTATGCGTGAAACGTAAATACAGGGTATTCTATTTTTATTCCAACTATATGAAAGAGATTATATGCAGGCTGCTTAAATGTATAATAAATAATAATAAATAAAAAAACTAATGTAATAAAAATTATTTAATCCTGGCCTAAAAGAGAAGTACTTTCACGCTGCGCTCTCCATGCAATTTAGCCGATGGCCGTGATGACAACATACCTCCCGCATATGGCTGTATCACGTGAATGCCACATTATGCTGTATATACTATTATCTGTTAATGGTAATTTATTATCATGTGGATTGTACTATCCAGTCCATCTTGACTAGATTGTAGTTTATGACAATTCCGTTGATGTGGTAGTCATGAGAGAAAGTGTAAAACCGTGCGAGTCAAGCTAGGTCCATGTAAAAATTGGGTAATTTGGTAATTTGGTAATTTGGTAAGTTGGAATTTGGTAATTTGGAATTTGGAATTTGGAATTTGAAATTTGGTAAGTTGGAATTTGGAATTTGGAATCCGGTAAGTTGGTAAGTTGGTAAATTGAGAAAATAGTGTGGAATAACTTGTTGAACATGACGACTCTAGTGGTCACGTGCAAATGTGTTAATGTATAGGTTATGCACGCAAAGTCATCGCTCACGCATCTCCACTGTCACCCATGGTTCTAGGACAATGCCAAATCTGTCACAATCTGGAAGCTCGTTACAAGTGTCCGAAATGTTACGTTACATACTGTACACTTATGTGTTTTAAGAGTCCAAATCATCTTCACACTGTTCCTATTGCACTTCCTGTGAAGGATGAAAAGGATGAAAAGGATGTAATGGATGAAAAGGATGAAAAGGATGAAAAGGATGAAAAGGATGTAATGGATGAAAAGGATGAAAAGGATGTAATGGATGAAAAGGATGAAAAGGATGAAAAGGATGAAAAGGATGAAAAGGATGAAAAGGATGAAAAGGATGAAAAGGATGAAAAGGATGAAAAGGATGAAAAGGATGAAAAGGATGAAAAGGATGAAAAGGATGAAAAGGATGAAAAGGATGAAAAGGATGAAAAGGATGAAAAGGATGAAAAGGATGAAAAGGATGAAAAGGATGAAAAGGATGAAAAGGATGAAAAGGATGAAAAGGATGAAAAGGATGAAAAGGATGAAAAGGATGAAAAGGATGAAAAGGATGAAAAGGATGAAAAGGATGAAAAGGATGAAAAGGATGAAAAGGATGAAAAGGATGAAAAGGATGAAAAGGATGAAAAGGATGAAAAGGATGAAAAGGATGAAAAGGATGAAAAGGATGAAAAGGATGAAAAGGATGAAAAGGATGAAAAGGATGAAAAGGATGAAAAGGATGCATCCGACTTTGTCAAACACCAATCAACCTTCCATGCAAATACCCAGTCTAGTCAACTACAGAAGATAGCTGACGACCACGTGATCAAGGCAATGCTCTCATACAAGGCATTAAGGGCTCACTTATCTGTGCTTTTAAAGCTCCTCCTTGATTCTTCTATCACTAAAGAGCCAATCTTTGAGAATAGAAAGGAAATAGCCAACATGAGGCTCTGTGACCTTCGAATCGGCGGTGCCGAGGAGAACGAATTGGTCGAGGAGTTTGTGCAGCGTGTTCTTCAATTGCAAAAGGACTTTTCAACCTGACCTGTTCCAAATAATCCCCCACAAACTTGAGCTGACAGGAGATCTGTTCCTCTAATTGTTTAACCCCACATAAACTTGTGCTGCGCATTGACAGGCTTTTCCAACTTGATTTGAAAGAGGAATCCACCAAGATCGCCCTCATTATCCTGAACATCTATAACGTGGTCAACATCAGTGTGTTTTTCATGAGCGCTCGTGACAAACAATATATCGTTATTAGCCCCACCGATCGCCGTGCACGTGACTCTCTTTGCTGGCAAAGTGTACTTTCCATGGACGGTAGCAGAGCTATCATAATGCACCACCGTACTTGTGCCAAAAACGGCCTGGAAGAACTGGCCGTCGCTGGTGAACGTAAGTCCATCAGGCTCGGGGCTGCTGTTGCCCGGAAAAACGTCTCTCATGTCCAACAAGCTCTTCTTGTTCGAAAGAGTTTTGGAGTTGTTGTCATAGTCAAATTTCCAGATGTTAAGCGTTAGCGAATCTGTCCAATAGAACTTGGTTCCGTCGTCGCTGAATGCAAGTCCATTGCTGATACGTGCATTATCCACCATCAACTTTACCGAGTGGTCCTTACTGTCAATGCGGTATAAGCAACCTTCTGCAGAAACACCTTCATTGGTGGCAATAGGGAAATCACTCATTAAACCAATCCATAAGTTACCCCAAGGGTCTATGATACCGTCATTGGACCGAAGTCTTGCAGCGCGGTCTGCACTTAAAGGGTACTCGAGAAAATACTCAATGGTGCCTTTCTTGAAACTGGCCATTGCCACTCCTTTTTTGCAACACACCAAGATAACGTCTGGGTCTTTCGTAAGGCCAAGGGCTCCTATAGACTCGCTGGGGTCGTTAAACGACACCACATGATGGTTATCCTCGAGGTTAATATCATCTAAAAGAATCCGGTGGACTTCTGCCTTAATGATATCCACCCAAAGGAGTGAGTTGTTGGCTTTGTTGTAGGTGATACCTTCCAATAATCTTCCTCTGTAAGATGGCAAAAGGATCTGATGTTAGTGGTGATAAAAATTCAGAAATGGCGACATACATTTGACTTATCTGCGGAGACGAGATACATAAGGGGTAAAGGAGACAGGAGTAAGGGATACTAAAAAAGATGGGTGGATGTCGCAATGGTGGGTGTGAGGGTATCATTTATATTATTGGTGCGGGGTCCTATTTATTATTGGTGCGAGATCCCATTCATTATTGGTGCGGGGTCCCATTTATTATTGGTGCGGAGTCCCATGTCTTAGCAAGCTCAATCATGGTCTCGCTATTCATCAGTGCATCTACTACCTCGATCGGAACTTGACATTCCGAGTAGTCCTTGCGCGCTAAGGCGCCCATGTTCGTTTCTGTAGTAATGAGCCTGAGTTCGAACTCGTCGCTCGGCTCTTGTTCCAAGAGCTCATTCCACGTAAAGAGAAGACTGTCCCATTTACGTGTGAATGGGTTGATGTCAATGATGGTCACGGAATGGTCTGGACTGGATACATAAATATCTGCGATATAAGTCTTCAATGGAAACTTCGAACATTTTATCACTTCTTCATGGAACTTCCGCATGGTCGAATGTAACTTGTGGTGGATATTGTGGAGAAACTCATAGTGATTAAGGTCTCGCTGTGATACTCCAATGATTTCGTTGTTCTTGATAAACATACGAAATTCAAGTGCAGGATTGAAGTCGGGGATCCACTTCTTGATCACTACTTCTGGAGCCATAGTCATTGCATCGCTCTGGTCTTCACATTCATCGTATATATGGTGGTCCAAATCATGCGCTATATGATCTGATGCATTAAGTAGAAGGTAAATGTCGGCATTTGAAGTACACCTGAGAGAGTTGTTGATGAGAATCCATTTGGCGTCCTTGGGCGCTGACCAATTAAGCTTCACCATGACGGCCTTATACTTTGCAACAACATCTTGCACCTGTTTGTCGAAGTGCCGAAAAGGCTCACAAGGGTCTGTCTCTTCCAGTTCATCCCCCTCCCAATCACTGTACTCATTGTCACTATTGGGAGCTACGGTTTCAGGTAACTTTGACTGCGGTAACCTGATACTCTCGCTGTTCAAATACGAGATGAACGATTCTGGTACATTTTTCAAAACCACTGCCTCTGTAGTATGGTTGGAGAAGTACTGGCTCCAATACGAGTATGAGCACTGGTTGATTTCTGAGCTAGTGATCTTCAAGTCCCCAAAATAATGCGTGTCTTTAGTCATAGAGTTGGTTCATATGCCTGTAGTCATTGGAGAGAGCACGTCTTGATTTGCGATGATGACACCCGTACACCGAATCCCAAGTCTTGCAGTCACCACCACCACCACCATCGGTAAGACTTGAGGGAGGCCTGGACGGAAAAGGATGCCTGTAATACCTCCGTGCCTCCGTTTTTGTCCCATGGATACCCCCCCTCCCCCAACCAGCAACCGTACCCTCTAAAGACTCAAGCACGTGATCGCACGCACGTGCTGCGCCAGAAAAAAAACGACTACCGAAAACCCCCATTCCCCCAACCCCAACCCCCTCACGCCCCTACACTCTAGCACATCATGGCTATGGCGAAATTGCAAACGGCCCCTTCTAATGCTACATTCAAGGATAAGGAAAAGCCACAAGAGGTCAGAAAGGCAAATGTGCTCGCGGCCAGAGCCGTGAGTGACGCCATCAGAACCTCCCTAGGCCCCAAGGGTATGGACAAGATGATCAAGACAAAGAAGGGCGAGATCATCATCTCAAATGATGGTGCTACCATTCTCAAGCACATGGCCATCTTACACCCAGCAGCAAGAATGTTGGTGGATGTCAGTGCAGCTCAAGATGTGGAGGCTGGTGATGGTACTACATCTGTGGCAATCTTAACAGGTTCGCTTTTAGGAGCAGCAGAAAAGTTACTTAATAAAGGTATCCACCCTATGCTTATTGGAGAGTCATTCCAAAGAGCTGCAGCCAGAGTGTGTGAGGTTTTCTTGGACATGTCTCATAAAGTGTCATTGGACGACCGAGACGTGTTGATAAAAGCTGCGTCCACATCGCTCTCATCCAAAATCGTGTCGCAATATTCACTGTTGTTGTCTCCCTTGGCGGTGGATTCCGTGTTGAAGGTGATGAATGAGTCGCAAACCAATGTGGACTTGAACGATATCAGACTCATTAAGAAGGTGGGTGGAACCATCGACGACACAGAGTTGGTGGACGGTGTTGTTCTCACACAAAACGTCTTAAAGTCTGCAGGCGGCCCCTCTAGAATGGAAAAGGCAAAAATTGGTTTCATCCAGTTCCAACTATCTCCCCCCAAACCTGACATGGAAAACAACGTGATTGTCAGTGACTACAGACAGATGGACAAGATCCTCAAAGAGGAGCGTGCGTACTTGTTGAACATTTGCAAGAAAATAAAAAAGGCCAAGTGTAATGTGTTATTGATACAGAAATCGATTTTGCGTGATGCCGTCAACGACTTGGCCTTGCACTTTTTGGCCAAGTTGAACATTTTGGTCATTAAGGATGTCGAGAGAGATGAGGTTGAATTCTTGACTAAGGCATTGGGATGTAAGCCCATTGCTGATGTGGAGAATTTTACAGAAGACAGATTGGGGTCTGCTGACTTGCTCGAGGAGATCGAGTCTGCTGGTTCCAAGATCGTCAAGATTACAGGTGTCAATTCTAAGATGACCAAACCCACTGTTTCTGTGGTTGTCAGAGGCGCTAACCTGTTGGTGTTAGATGAGGCCGAAAGATCCATTCATGATGCACTCTGTGTGATCAGATGTTTGGTTAAGGAAAAGGCCTTGATTGCAGGTGGAGGAGCTCCAGAGATTGAGGCCTCCAAAGTGTTGAGCAAGGAGGCCACGCAGTTGAGTGGAATCGAGCATTTTGTCTACAAAGAGTTTGCACAAGCTTTGGAAGTGATCCCCACCACGTTGGCCGAAAATGCCGGCTTGAATCCAATCAGTGTCGTGACAGATTTGAGGAATAGACACGAGATGGGCGAGAAGAATGCTGGAATCTCCGTGAGAAGATCGGGCACCTCCAACACTTTCACAGAAAACGTGTTACAACCCACGTTGGTCAATACCAGTGCCGTGTCGTTGGCTGCTGAAACAGTGAAATCGATTTTGCGTATAGATGATATTGTGTTCAGCCGTTAGGTGATATAAACTAGTTATCATGAAGATATCCAGATATTGTAAATTGCTGTAGATATAATAAGGTCTTCTAGATAAGCTTGACAGACCGTGAAAGGTTCTTCTTGATACCTGTCTTTTCTCCTTCGTATGGTCCTCTGTTGCTGTCGTCGTAGACTTGTCTGATGGACTTGAGCTTCTTCTGCGCCTTGTCGTACTTCTTTCTCTTCTTGACTCTGGCATTTCTGTTTTCGTTTCTCTTGTGTGGTGTAAGTCCCTTGTTCTTGAGAATTTGGAAGTTCAAAGCACGCTTACCATCCTCACCAACCTTCTCCAGCAACTCGGCCAAACGGCCATCTCTGGCAGCATCCTTGGCCAACTTATGAGCCGCACGCCTGGCCTCCTTCTTAGAAGTCTTTGCATTTTTGATGGTCTCATAGTATTCCACAGCATCGTTGTTGATTTGCTGAGCAAGTTCATGGTCAGATTCACCCACATCATGCGCATCCAAAGAGTCACCCAATTGTGCCTTATCCAAGCCCAAGCCTCTCTTGCGGGCCTCTTCTGCGAGTCGCTGTTGGCGCTCAAAGTGTCTTTCTCTGTAGGGTAAATCAGCATCTCCATCGAACTTGTCTTTCTTGGCATTTTTCTTGACAGCCTGGTCGATTTTGGAAGTGTAGAAACGAAGCGATTTCTTTCTGCGCTCTTTTTCCTCTTTTTCCACGGAGTCTGGGGTCTTTGTCTCTGTGAAATCACCAGACACAACAGTTTTGGGAGTTTTGATGGATCTCTTTGACGAGAGGTCGATATTGAGATCTTGATCATCACTATTGCTGTCTGATTCTGATTCTGAAGATTGTTCTGAGTCTGTTTGTAGATGATCCAGATGGAAATTAACTGCCATAGTATCTTCGATACTTTTATCGATACCTTCATCCATACCTTTATCCATACCTTCTCCAACACCTTCTCCCATACCTTCCTCATGTCCCCTCTCACTCTTCAACTCTTTTACTTGTCTCCACACTTCTCTGGTGCTGAGAATAGTCTCCATCACCGGATTCTCCTTCATGGAAAACTGTTCACGGGTCTTGAGCTTCTCAGCAAAAATGGCCAAGTATGATGAAATGGAACTCAAGTATGCAGATAAGGCCACGAACTTGGCCAGAAAAAGCTCACTGGACGTAGATTTGGCCCGGAACGTCTCTAACTCTGAATGTAACATGTTGAACTCCGTGATAAGGGGAATGAACTCGGGAAACGAACCCTTCAAGTGTTTTAGCTTTTCATCTTCGTCCAATTCATCCAAACTCTTATGGTGCTCGTCCACTGCCATACCAATACCTTCTTCTTTTGAATCATGAGCATGAGCCTTTTTTTTCCAATCTTCCATCATATCTTGATCCACATAATCATCCATTTGGAGTTCCTGCATATGTTTTTTCTGTTGCCTAAGGGCTTCTTCTGCCATACCATCTTCATCTTCACTAATATCATCACCACCGTAGTAGTTTTTTTTAGAGCCCCAACCATTGTCAAGATTATCGTTATCGTGATTGTGATTGTCTTCCTCTTCCTCTTCCTCTTCCTCATCACTCTGGGGTCTGTGCTCGTGTTGAAGAGTCATCACCTCTTCTTCCAGAAAATCAGAATCATCACCTCTTTGCCCAAGATACCCTCCGGCCTGTTCTAGTAAAATACGCTCATTCCTAGAGTCAAAAGCATCAATTTCGTTTTCCGATAAATTGTCCATTGTATGGCTGGTGGTGGTAGCAGACTCAGTTTTATCTCATCGCTTTTCTGTGCCGTACCGTGCGGTAACCGGACTGCACCCAAAAATTCCATGGGCTGCCCCATTTCCACTTTAGGCCTTGCTATTAAGACTAGAAGGAAGAGCTTAAGGGGGAATGACTTCCAAGAAAGGAAAACGGTATTTTTAATGTGGTTATGAGCCCTGTCCATGTTCCATGATCCATCACTCATTCACTCACTCACTCAGTCTCACTCTCACTC
This sequence comes from Metschnikowia arizonensis, assembly GCA_002370875.1. Lineage (NCBI taxonomy): Eukaryota > Fungi > Ascomycota > Pichiomycetes > Serinales > Metschnikowiaceae > Metschnikowia > Metschnikowia arizonensis. Next base: position 97,411 of record NLAU01000881.1, read on the forward strand.
AGTCTCACTCTCACTCAGCTTCACTCACTCTCACTACCCCATCACTACCCCATCACTACACCTTAACACTCCCTCCCTTAACTCTACACACCCCAGTCATGTCTAACAGACTAGATTCTTTGAAATCTTCAAAACCTCCTGCAAAGCCAGGGCTCAAGTTCAAGCCCAAAACCGTGGCCCGAAGAAGTAAAGAGGATAGAGATAAAAGTGCACCAGATATCAAAACTGAAGAAAAGCCGCGTCTCCAAAACTCCGCTCTCAGAGGTAGAGGTGGTGCTAGAGGCGGTAGAGGTGGTGCTCGTGGTAGAGGTGCATCGTATGTTGGCACTCATGTGGTTTCTTCAGGTCCGCTAGCCATGGGGTCGGTGGGAATGGGTAATGGTACCACCAAGACAGGCTTGACCAGTGACAAAATATACAACTCAGGCGAGCTGCGTGGGTCGTTATTGGCAGGAATGAAGCTCAAGCCCAAGGAGTTTTTGCCAGCTGGGTCTTTAGATGCAGACTCTAGCGATGAGGACTCATCTACCAGGATTAATATGAACAAAGAGTATGGATTTGAAGAAGAAGATACGTTGCTTTTCCCGGTTCAACCCACCAGGAACATTGAAACGTTGGTGGATCCAGAACTTGCATTACAGGAATGGTCTAGACCTGAACACCGGCCACAGACCCTGGACTCTGTCAAGACTGAGGTGTTGGATCTGGTGACTGCTGAAGTGCAGGTTTCTGGAGTTCCTAAAGTTGAGGTTTCTGGAGCTCCTGCTGCTGTGGACGAAAAATTGGTTTCTGAGGAGCAAAAGAAAATCATTGAAGATCAGAAGAGTATAGTGGACTTGGTGACTGCGCAATTGGGCTCGCTATCGACGGATTCTGTGCCTTCTCTGGAATATTTACTTTTCCAGATGCCTAAGGTATACTCAAAGACCAGTGTGAAGGATTCCGAGTCACCGTTTGCTTCAGCAGATATCGAGGCGTTCCAAGGTAGAATCGGCGATATCAACTTCCACAAATCAGGCAGAATCACCATGACCTTGGTGGACGGAAGTGTCCTTGAATGTGCAAAGGGTACCACGCCCTCGTTTCTCCAGGAACTATATGTGGTTGATATCAATAAGCAAACAGAAGAAGACGATGCAGCTATGCTTGATGCTGATGGAAGGAAAATCGGCGGCGATATCTATAGACTTGGTGAGGTTTCAGGGAAGATTGTTGCCACGCCGTTTATTGGGTGAAGAGATATTAGGAATAGTATATACGACTTATTATAGAATGAAACTAGACTAGTGACTAGACTAGACTACTACTAGACTAGACTACTACTAGACTATACTATACTACTCTATACCTTAGGGCTATGGACAAAGATATAATTTTGTATAGATTAGTAGCTAGTATATATCTATTACTTAGTTGTCAGATCCCCCATGGGTATCGCACTACCCATGGATGTAATAATCACCTACGATGTGCGATCAGACGTGGGATAGAGACCTTGACAATGGAACAATGGAATCGCACTTCTCTCTAATCATCCGAGATTTCTACCGATGATAGTTATGCAGATGAGTCACAATGGCGACTCAGCCTCCTTTTAGAAGGTCGTCGAACTTCCCTCGGATCTTCCCTGCTTTTCCTATATAAGACTCAAGGATTCCTCATTTGGAGAATCAATCCACGAATAAACAGAGAATTGGAAGTACTAAACAATCATAAAGAATCTAACATTAGTATAGTTAGTATAGTATTTCGTGTTTCTCCCAAAGTATAACCATGAGATTCAGAATGAATTAACCATATAAAAAGAGTGGATAGTAAGTGATAGTAAGTGATAGTCATAGGAGTATGTCTCCACTCACCCATCCGCTATCGATTGATCAATAATCAAAATCTCCTTCGCAACTCGCAACTTAGTCTGTACCTGCGCGCTTAGTCTACTCGGTGTACCCGTCGCCGTCGCTGGTGCCGCACCATACGTACCTTGAGTTCCATTCAAGTTGATGGTTGGAACGAACGCATCAAGACACATTTTTGTTGATATTGAGTGCGACACTTTGTACATCTGTTGATTGAGTTTTCCAACTGACCACTCAACAATACAATACCTAGTATATCTTGATATTTAGTATATCTTGATTATTAGTATATCTTGATATTTAGTATATCTTGATATTTAGTATATCTTGATATCTAGTATATCTTGATATTTAGTATATCTTGTTATCTAGTATATCTTGATATCTAGTATATCTTGTTATCTAGTATATCTTGATATCTAGTATATCTTGATATTTAGTATATCTTGTTATCTAGTATATCTTGTTATCTAGTATATCTTGTTATCTAGTATATCTTGTTATCTAGTATATCTTGTTATCTAGTATATCTTGATATCTAGTATATCTTGTCAGATCCCTGACACACAACCATCCACCTCACTTCAAGGGAAATTCCGTTTGAAGTGGATCTCGGATACATCCCTACAGCTCCAGCTTATTTGGATTTCCCTGTCCCTCTTAATTCACTGCACCGGAGTGCTATCGACATCACAAAACATTTGGATATGTCACTCCAAACCGCCATAGCTGCTCATCAGGCATCCTTCGAGAAAGAGAAATTCTACTACGATCGGAAACGCTAGGATCTTCGTTTCGAAGCAGGCCAGCAGGTCTATGTAGACATCACTTGTCTCTCAGGCCTCCCGGACGCTCAAAATTCAAAACTTTTCCGAAGCTTTGCTCGAAGTTCAAGGGGGCGTTTGAGATTGCCAAAGTTCACTTACCAGTAAATTACGGACTGTGATGCCTCCTCATTCAAAGGCAACGCTTTCCTAATCAGTCAATTACGTCTCGTGAAATCAATTCCAGAAAATATTTTACTCCACTACCCTCTGACATTGGCCTCAAAGGATAGCTCGACCGAATTCCCAGAAGGGGAAATTATCGAAGTACGAGCAGGACAGCTCCAACGGTACCCAACTATATGACCCAACTATATGACCCAACTATATGACACCCAACTATATGAGGCATACGATCGCAAACACGGACTCCCCATAGCCCACTGATTGATCGACAGTCGCAGCTGGGGGGATGTCAGATCCCTCATGGGTATCGCGCATACCCATGGGAATTATAATCACCTACGATGTGCGATCTAACGCGGAATTGCCTTAGTCTCTGACTAGTGGAGAGGTAAAGCCCTTGTCTAATGCCATCGGAGAAATACCTCCGATATACGCTGTGCTGAGGGCACCGCGCCTAAACGCAATAATGTGCTTTCATCCTATCCTATTCGAGGACGGCGGTTTTTGGGACGTCCATTATTTTTCCGCCTTTCCTATATAAAATCCAAGGATGGCTCTTTCCGAGCATCCATGAACGAATAAACAGAGTTTTGAAAGTACTGAACAATTATAAAGAATCTAACACCCCTCTGTTGGGAGATATCGGCTCGTCAAGGCCTAAAGGCATATTAAATGCATTAGCGATTTACGGTGTCCTGCACAACTAGCACAATAACCAAATTAATAGATTCAACACCACAAAGCGATATAGGAAATTATAAAAAAAGAGAAGTTCCTCAACATGAATCAAAATCAATAATTAAATCACTATGAAATTCTCTGCTTTGGTCTTATCTATTCTTACGGTAAATGCTGCTTTGATTAGAGGATTTTCATCGCAAAATACGAAATTGATTAGAAAACATGAAGATTTCAATGAAACTCGCTTCGTCTACAATGACTTTGCCAACGACGGTCGGCCTTGTGAGGAGTTTGACGGTCAAGAACTTGCTCTGGTTCCTACTGAGTGTGTATTTGTTCACGTGTGTTCTATTCTCCTCGAAAAGTTTGAATATTGTTCCTGGGAGAACATTGATCCAATTGAAGTAGTTTCCATTGAAGATTTGCAAGCTTTAAGCCCTAATTGTCAGCAAGAGGCTATTTGCTCTATTCAATTTATTTTAGGTGATTTTGAAGAGGATGATGAATAATTTATCGAAGAAGAAAAGTGTCAGATCCCCCATGGGTATCACTACCCATGGGAGTAAAAATCACCTACGCTGTGCGATCAGACGTGGAATTGCCATAGACCCTGACAACGCAGGGTCCAAGCGGCAATCCAGTGCTCTTAACCCTTACACGCATGACGGCGTGGTATTGTTAGGAACCGATTGCCGTTTTCGACCCTATGCGTTTTAGGTTGAAGGCTCGAACAATAGCTGGGAAAAAAGCCCCAAAACTCTATATAAACCCGGGATTCCCAATTATTGGGAAGCCATTCACGAATAAACAGAGTTTTGGAAGTACTGAACAATTATAAAGAATCTAAGAATCTAGTATATCTTATTATCTAGTATATCGAGTACTATATCGTGCACTAGTAGCTAGGCCTACTTGTATTCCTAGTATACCTCAGTTATAGCCTTACAAATTGACTACTCTTTGACTATATTTTATCGTCATAGCCTAGGTCAGTCGCTTGCGACTACACTTGGCCTGGGGTCTTCACTAGAGCGCTTTCAGTCCCATTCGTCCCATTCGCAGTTTCTACCCGCACTTTGGTCTTGGTTACAACGCGCACACGCACTAAAAATGTACCTGTAAAATGGTGAAGTATTTGAGGGAGTTTTGACAAGTTTTAAGTTTTGAGTTTTGAGGAATTTTGATGGAGTAGTACGCACTGACGAATTACACTAACACTACTAAATATTTAATTGTTAGATTCTTTGATATCGTTGTTTCCTTAATTCTGTTTATTTGTTGATGGCTTTATATAGGCTTGTCAAAATCACTTTGATTGGTTATATCAGTTTCATCGCAACTAGCATATAAAATGAAGTAATTTATAACTACTTGGAAAAGTCGTGTGTAGTACATTTTCATTTGAAATGAAAATCCATACTACAAAGAATTAGACTTAGATATAATAATAGATAATATAATACATGTTGATTCTTGTGGTAATTATTTTGCTTTTGTTGATTCAATGGGGTTTTATACATTTAGGTATCTTGTGTTGCGCTTTGCCTGTGTGGTGTGGTGTTAGCGCGACCTAGTGTTGAACTGCAACATACTGTTGAACACATACTTGTGAGACCGAGATGCAGGATGCACATCTGTTGAGAATCAAAGCGTGAGAGTGGGTGTTTATGTTCCGCGCTAAACCAACTTGTTATGAGTTGGCCCCTTTGATCTCC
>NLAU01000882.1:0-23900 GCA_002370875.1 Metschnikowia arizonensis
ACTCACTCACTCACTCACTCACTCACTCACTCACTCACTCACTCACTCACTCACTCACTACTAAATAATAATAAAATAATAATAATAGTAGAATAGTAGTTCTTCTTGTTCTTGTACTTCTTCAGAGTAGTACTAGTAGTACTAGTACTACTAGTACTACTAGTAGAGTACTAATAGAGTAGTACTACATTATTGTATCCTGTATTATACATATTAGGTCAATTCCTAGTTGCAGGAGGTTCCTGGGACGTGCGCAAACCAGAAATATACCTTTGGCCTATTTATAAACCTTTGGTCTTTACAATTCCAAATATTAATAAGCATATTTCTATTTTCAGAGTATTTCTTATTTCACTACAGAAAATCCCTTGATTCCTATGTACTTATTGGTCTCCCTAAGATGTCCCGGCTAATATCTAGTGGGATGTACGGGTCCACTGTTGTACCCTACACTACATTTAGCATAAGTAGTAGTAATAATAGTACATTTGCAATTCTGCAAACAAGAACAACTTCTCTAACAAACACATATATACTGCATGTAATTATTTAAAGCTGCATTATTTTCTGATTAGTCTACTTTGCCTGTTGCTGGCCTGGAAAGGTGTCCGGAAAAGTGGTGTCCGATCAGGTGATAAAGTCGCACCGATATGAACTGATCCACGAACTGCTATAATTGAAATTACACTGCTGATCATCATAAACTGATAACTGATAACTGATAACTGATAACTGATAACTGATAACTGATAACTGATAACTGATAACTGATATCTGATAACTGATTATCTGACCATCTGATTATCTGACCATCTGACCATCTGACCATCTGACCATCTGATATCTGACCTTCTGATATCTGACCTTCTGATATCTGACCATCTGACCATCTGATATCTGATATCTGATATCTGATCATGCCCTCTTTGGTAAATGGCATATCCGCTGTCTCCCTATTTTCTCCAGATAAATCCACTTTCAATCATACAATTGACTTTTATTCAAATTTAGTTGGTTTCAAGGTAAACAATGAAAGTGTGGATAGAACAGTCTTATCTCTGATGGATGGAAGTTTGTCCCTTTTTGTCCAAATATCTCAAAAAGCTCCTTCTATTCAAGAAATTGCCGCTTTACACACAAAATGGAAAACTCAGGCTCTTACTCACGATTGGAGGGCTCTTGGAAGTCACGTGACCGTGGCTGTTTCCGCCTTAAATCCCTTGATATCGGCTTTAAAAGCTGCTGATTTGCCAGTACAGATGTACCCTGATGAAATATATCCATCTGAGGCATATACTGTGGATCCTTTGGGTCTGATTGTGGGCTTTACCGTGTCCAACAACTTGATGTCACTCAACCCCAATGTGGAGAAGTTGGAATCCCTGAAATTTTCTCTGCAACCTTTATCTGCTACGGCTTCCGACTTTTGTGTTTCCCATGTGCCTAATGACCTCCACCACCCTTCCACAAATATTGCTGTCATGACTTCTGGTGGTGATGCTCCAGGTATGAACGCCTGTGTTCGTGCTGTTGTGCGTGCTGCAATCTATCGTGGCTGTAAGCCATTTGCTGTGATGGAGGGCTATGAAGGCTTGGTTCGTGGAGGCCCTGAATACATTAAGCAAATGTCCTGGCAGGACGTCGAAGGCTTCCTTACTGATGGAGGAACAAACATTGGTACTGCCCGTTGCATGGCCTTCAAGGAACGTGCAGGAAGATTGAAAGCTTGCAAACACATGATCGATGCTGGAATCGATGCGCTTATTGTCTGTGGTGGAGACGGCTCTCTTACTGGTGCTGACTTGTTCCGGTCCGAATGGCCATCTTTGATTGAAGACCTCCGCAAAAACGGCCTGATTTCCGAACTGCAATACCTCAGACACAAACATTTGAACATCTGTGGGACTGTGGGCTCCATTGATAACGATATGGCCACCACCGACGCTACCATTGGCGCATACTCGTCTTTGGACCGCATTTGCCTGGCAATTGACTATATTGATGCCACAGCAAACTCGCATTCCAGAGCTTTTGTGGTTGAGGTCATGGGAAGACATTGTGGCTGGCTTGCTCTTATGGCAGGCATTGCATGCAGTGCTGACTATATCTTGATCCCCGAGAAACCTTCGTCCAAGAAGGACTGGGAAAACCACATGTGTAACATTGTGTCCAAGCACCGTGCCAAGGGAAAGAGAAAAACCATCGTTATTGTGGCAGAAGGTGCCATCACCAGCGATTTGCTTCCAATTTCCGCAAACGACGTCAAGAAAGCCTTGGTTGATCGTTTGGGTTTGGATACCCGTGTCACTACCTTGGGTCACGTGCAGAGGGGAGGCACTGCGGTTGCCTTTGACCGTATCTTGGCCACCATGCAAGGTGTGGAGGCTGTGAAAGCGGTTTTGGAGTCCACGCCCGATACTCCGTCTCCATTGATTGGCATTGAGGAGAACAGGATCGTGCGCTTATCTTTGGTGGAAGCAGTAAAGATCACCAAATCTGTGGCCGATGCCATTGAGTCTCAGAATTTCGACAAAGCTATGAAATTAAGAGATACTGACTTTGGCGATTTCTTGACCAACTTCATGGCCATGAACTCTGCTGACCACGAGAAGCCTGCAGTTCCCATTGAAAAGAGAAAGCGCATTGCCATCATCAACATCGGTGCACCGGCTGGTGGTATGAACAGCGCCATGTATGCCATGACCACGTACTGTATGTCGCAAGGCCATAAGCCATATGCCATTCACAATGGATTCTCCGGTTTGGCACGCCACGAGTCCGTGTGTTCGGTGGATTGGTTGACTATCGAAGGATACGTATCGTTGGGAGGATGCGAAATCGGCACCAATAGAACCACTCCGGAAGAGGCAGATCTTGGCATGATTGCCTATTATTTTGAGAAGTACCAGTTTGACGGATTGATCATGGTGGGAGGCTTTGAGGCCTTTGAATCCTTGCACCAATTGGAAAGAGCCCGGTCCATGTACCCTAGTTTCCGCATTCCCATGGTGTTGATCCCAGCAACCATCTCCAATAATGTTCCCGGCACAGAGTATTCATTGGGCGCAGACACGTGTTTGAACTCGCTCATGAATTACTGTGACATTGTGAAGCAATCAGCCAGTGCCACGAGAAACAGAGCTTTCGTGATTGAAGTCCAGGGAGGTAATTCCGGATACATTGCCACATATGCTTCATTGGCGTGCGGTGCTCATGCGTCGTATGTTCCCGAGGAAGGAATTGACTTGGCGCAGTTGGACTTGGACATCAAGTCATTGACAGAATCGTTTGCACATTCGCCCAGGTACTTGGCCAAAAGTGGAAGGCTCATTTTAAAGACCACAAATGCTTCCAAGGTGTTGACCACAGAGGTTTTGGCAGATATTATGAAGGAAGAGTCCAATAACGAATTTGACGTGAAAACGGCTATTCCTGGACACGTACAGCAAGGAGGAAAGCCATCTCCAATTGATCGGACGAGAGCTTGTCGGTTTGCGGTGAAAGCAGTACAATTTGTGGAGGAAATGTGTGAAAAGATTGGAAAGTATCGAGACACGGAAGACTATAACAGCGACGAAAAGGGATGTGCAGAATCGGCCGCAGTTTTAGGAGTCAAGTCATCTCATTTGAAGTTTACATCAATCCGCAGATTGTATGATTATGAGACTGAGATTGGGAGAAGAATGCCCAAGGAAATTTCATGGGCCGGAGCCCGAGCCATGAGTGATCAATTGGTTGGTAGGTGCAGACTTGCGGAGTAAGTCGGGAAAGGGATTATGAGTGGTCAGTGAAGTTACTAGTGAACTAGTGAACTACATACAGGACCTTCATTAATAGGAGCCTATATGTAGTATGGTCGCGACTTGTCATCTCCACATCATGGACCTTTCTTATTCTCGTGCCTACAATCTTCGTATGTATATCGTCCCAATCTAGAAACTCTTCTAATATTAGAATTAATTAATGAATTCCAGACCTGCACACAGACCCTGTTTGGCCCGCTAAAAGACCGTGCCTTGGCTCATCAAAACAAAGTGCTTGTCCAAGTCAACACTACCACAACCAATGCCTTTGAAAAGCGCCAATTAAAGGAGAGTATCAGAAGCGTTTTGCATGCCATGGAAGAGGCCCACCGGCGTTTTGACACCAGTGAATTTCGCTTTATAGGGGAGCCTAAACCCGTACCTCCGAGGTCTGGTTTCCCAAATCCTTCTAATTCGTCCATCTCAAATCCTCCCAATTCGTCCATCTCAAATCCTCCCAATTCGTCCATCTCAAATCCTCCCAATTCGTCCATCTCAAATCCTCCCAATTCACTCCTCCCTCCCAATTCGTCCATCTCAAATAAAACGGATACATCCGTACATCTCGACCAATCATTTAATGGTAAGCATATTCACATGACCAACGTTTCCGGAACTACAGTATTGGGAACCGGGCGTCCTGCATCCATGAACATTTCCGGAGGCACATTTTTGGTGGTCAATGTGGCTAGTGAAGGCCCAGTCATGGTGCATAATATCCTGCATCTGTTGCTCTTGGTCAGAAGCCACCAGCTCCGCATGCACGGGTGTACGGAATGTATGGTTTTTGCACAAGTTTCAAATAATCGCATTGTTATTGAGAATTGCCGTGATTTGGAGTTTGGTGCTATTCGGGATAATCATCTATGCGATGCTCAATTTTGTGTGGACGATTTTGACTGGCCCACCAACACTCCCAATCCTCATTATACCAGAATCACGTGTGATATAGATCTTGGGAGAAATATTGGTGATATGGAAGAAGACCATCTCCACCAACTCAGAGACCAATTTGAGTGTTGTATGAGGAAGGATGAGAGAGATGAAGTGCTGAAATGAAGTGCTGAAATGAACTACTGAAATGAACTACTGAAATGAACTACTGAAATGAATCCATTAAACATCTAATGCACTGACACCATTGACTATTAAACAGTCAGTTGCTGTCAGAGGTGGAGAATGGAAGATTGTTCCGTGTTGGCTAAAATTAACTTCCTTCTTAACCCACCAGAACCTGTTCGGGAGATAGGACAGTACTTTAATCATCAGTCTGTTCCGGCACTATGATTCACCCAGTCAATGAGGTTGGAAAGCTAGTTGTTCTGAAGATCTTGTTGAGAAAATTTTGTCAACAAGTTAGATGTTGGGGTAGACGAGAAGCTTCATTTGCTTATCATATTCAGTACAAAGTGAAGCCATCAAACATGAAACCTGAACCGAAGGTACCACGAGAATTGATCCATCAAAAGGAAGCATAAATTGCCCCTGAGAATATATTATCCCAGCTAAAATCTGTTAGCTAATGCTGCCAATTTACAGTACAGAATAAATCCACAGAACGGAAGGTGAGATGAAAATAAGAAATGACAATTCTACCAGCGCCTTGATGTCAATTTATACAAGAATATCCATTGAAGAGATTTTGCATGTGGACATTATGCAGTACGTGCCTTAGCGGAATAGGCACTAAGAGATCAACTAATGGTCAAACTGTTTTAGGTCGCATTAGTTTTCGAGGATACGCAGGTAAGATAGTTTAGTGTAGGCGGCATATGCGCGATTATGCCTAAATAAGTGCGGCAGGCAAAGGATGAGGCGCGAATAAGCCGGTATTACGCGCCATTAGCCGGTATTACCCGCCATTAGCCGGTATTACCCGCCATTTACCGCCATCCGCCATCCGCCACTAACCGCATCCTTGTATATCCACACTTAACCGTGCATACCCCACTACATTCCTACCGTTTGCAGCAGTCACTAAACAATATCCGCAAACAAAATGCCTCCACCTTCCACACTCCCTGCAAACTCTATAAATACCCCTGGCTCCCCCCCCCTCCCCTCCCATCTTTTTCCTATCCTCATCTTCATCTCAAATGGCTCCTGTTATCACAAGAACAAACTCAGAGGCTAGCTTACCGCCTGTTGCCAAGAAATACATCCCTCTTGGTGAATATCTCTTTTTAAGGGTAGCCCAGGCAAACCCTAAACTCAAATCCATTTTTGGCATTCCTGGTGACTTCAATTTACCGCTTCTTGAGTATTTTTATACAGACACTATTAGCAGTAAGTTGGAGTTTGTGGGCATTTGCAACGAGCTCAATGCTGCCTATGCTGCAGATGGTTATGCCAAGGTTATTGATGGAATGAGTGTATTAATTACCACTTTTGGCGTCGGAGAACTCTCGGCAATCAATGGAATCGCTGGCGCTTTTGCAGAGTACGCCCCTATTTTGCACATTGTTGGTACCACGTCTACCCAACAACGCCAGCAAGCAGCCAATGCAACTGCAGAGGATATTATCAACATCCACCATTTGGTACAGAACAAGAATAGCTTGAAGCCCCCAATGCATGATGTTTACAAAAAGAGCGCCGAGCCCTACTGCGTGGCACTTGAATCCTTGGACTTGGATATTGCTGCCAATTTGGACAAGATTGACCTGGTGATTATTAAAATCAACCAAGAGAGCAGACCTGGCTATTTGTACATTCCTCAGGATGTGTCCAATATTCTAGTTCCTGCAGACAGGTTGATGCAACCGCTCAATTACTCAGAGTTAACCAATGTGTCGTTGTTGCAGTCAGTTTCTAAGCGCATTTTGGATCTTCTTTATAATGCTCAGCAGCCTTCTATCTTGGGTGACATTATGATCAAGAGGTTCCATGCGCAGGAAGCGTTTGACCACTTCACCAAGTTGTTACCTGCCAATTACGTCAAGCTTTTCAACTCTATTGAAGGACGAGTGGTTGATGAGTCGTTACCCAACTTTTTGGGCAATTATGGAGGCGACTTTTCGTGTGGAGACAATACCAAGCAAAGAGTGGAGCAAGAAACTGATTGTTTGATTGTTTTAGGATTCTTGGAGTCGGAAAACAACTCGGGCAGAGGATCCCGTGACTTGACCAACATTGCAAACACCGTCATTGTCCACCCCGACTATGTCAAGTTCAACCAAAAGTATGTTATGCTCAAAGACCCCGAAACGGGAGTCCGGCATTTCTCCATGCACGACTTGATCAAGCAGATGGTACACGACTACAATGCCGATCAGTTTGAACATGATATTTCAAGCGGTAACATCGGCGTTAAGGCTCAAAGCATCCCCCTAGCCTCCTTTGACGCAAAGGATACTCCGCAGCATGTGATTACGCAAAACAAGTTGATTGACTTCTTCAACGAGTACTTGAAGCCCAACGATATTTTCGTGGTGGAGACGTGCAGTTTTTTATTTGGCGTACCAGACATTAAGTTCCCCTCGGGCGTCCAATTCTACAGCCAACACCTTTACGGATCCATTGGCTACGCGTTGCCCGCTACCTTGGGTATATGCAGAGCAGAACGGGACTTGGGTTCCAACAGGAGAATCATCTTGGTACAGGGCGATGGTGCGGCGCAGATGACTGTGCAAGAATTTTCTTCATACATCCGCCACGACATCAAGGCGCCCCAAGTGTTTCTTTTGAATAACGATGGATATACTGTGGAGAGGTTTATCAAGGGCCCAACTAGATCCTACAATGATATTCAGGGAACCTGGGATTGGGGCAAATTGTTTGAAGTTTTTGGTGACAAGGATATGAACAAGCATGAGAAAATGAACATTAACGTGATGGAAGATCTCAACATAGTGGCACAATTAGAGCCTACTAATAAGATCCGATTCATGGATTTGAAGTTGGCCAAAATGGATGGGACTAGACGACTCAACCAAATGATGCCTCAGAATGTTTAAGCCAATATTGACAGATTGATACAACTGAGATGCTTCTAATACCAACGCCTTCAAAACAAGCTCTAAGTTTTGCTTCAATCCAATACATCCATGTGAAAGAGAGTCCCAGGGGTCTAAGAAGAATGGTGAAGATGCATAATGGAATAGTTATCTATTACCATCTATTAGATTTTTGGGTGTATATATTAATTGAACATGATCCTTTCTAAACCCGTACATCCCTCTTTCTCTCCTCTCTTTAACCATGGTTTCAAGAAAATGCCTTTAGATAACTTCCCATTAAGGCTGTCCATCTGGTGATGAACATTTTAGGAAAACTCTTAAGCTCGTATAAGGATAACTGGAGCAAATGTTTCATTGTCAATTCGTTGTGAAAACCAACTGGTGCCTTAGGCTTGGCATGAGGGCATATGGTTTCGGTATGTTTTCTCTTTCATCTCGCCACATGCTTTCTCCAAGATAGCCAGTCATCTGACCTTTGTGCTTCAGTAAATAAATTTGGATGTATGTCACAGGTGGGAGCTTCCCTAAATATTTTGTTCATTGTATCTGTGATATCTCTCCTAATTTGGCTTCAATTTTCGATGGATAAACATTCCATTTGCTTGAGTCAAGACTCACTCAGCCATTCTCCCTTGAGAGGTGAGAAGCAGACACCGGAGAGCTGCTGCCAGGAATATTGTAAAGCTAAATTCGTATGGCTGTACGAGTACCTGGAGTCCCATAATCAACACCTAAGAGAGTATATCTTTAGATTGCTGCTGTGTGGAGTTGACAAGGAGCAGGGCAAGTTATTGGTCTTAGAAGTGCCCACGACACCTGCATCCCCCAAGGCATCCAACACGGGACTTGTTCGTAACCAGCAAATGCAGCAGAACAGTAGTTGAATCAAGTCCAGGCATCAATGCTTGTGGCAGTGTAGCATGTGATCTCTTAGACTTTAGGAGACAGGATGGGTTCAGCAAGTTGTTAGAGCTTGTATGCCGAGTTTTCCCAGGTCGGACGCTCCATCGATCTTTCCACTGTATTCCCAAAATCAGCAAAAGAAAATTCGAACGCAGAAGTTTCTTCAATCGCTTAGACCCCACTTCATTGCAGATGGGGCTTAATGCCACAGGGATATTCAGAAATACTCAATTAGATCACACTCTGATATATCATATAAGACAAAATATGCCTCCTGATCATAAAAACGAGCCTGAGAAGATTCAAACACATGTGGATGATTTATGACCGGCACGATAATTGCTGGATCTAAGGTAGGCAAAAATGCCTAGGCGATCAGCAAACTTGTTAGTTTGTAATTACAGCACAATCATAACGATGGCTTTACACACATAGGATGGAACTGAAAAGGGTGGGTACCGGTCGTTTGAAAGTTGAAATTTCTGAAACCAGCTACTCACGTGGTCAACCAGTTTCGTCTAATGGTATAACACTCCATTTCATTCGTTTTCTTTTCTTTTTTAGCTTAAACTCTAAGAAACAGGCGTCTCGAGAGTAACCAGAGAATAGCTAATCTGCAGGGCAACTAAAGAATGAAGCGGATGCGCAATATGACCTCCGTCACACCAATTTGGAAATTGTAAAAACGTATTAGATTGAAATAGCCTTGTCAATCTAGAGGTATCTGGAGATATGTGGAGGTATTGGTGTTATCCCTGGATTTATGGTTGTTATTGCTGAAGGAAGGTCAGTGAGTTTCTTTTATAGATTTTGCTGTTATAGTTTCCTCAACAGAATGAAACCAGGTTTATCAGGGTACCAATTGCATACCATGGAAGGGTTGCTTGAACCCCCCATAAGCTTGGAGATTGTGTCTGTGCTTGTTCCACTCGTTCAACATTAAGTTGTTTCCATGACAATGGCACAAGGAGGGTAGCAAGCAGTGGGATAAAAGTTAAATTCAAACAAGTGATTTCAGGAATGAATTCAGAAGAAATGTCCCCTTTATATATAGTGTAGGATATATTTGTGGGGACATCCTGCATCTACCGTGGGTGTTTGCCAAGTGATACCTCACAGTACTCGTCTGTGTGGCTGTTCTCTGTGCAAAAATAGGATATTATTTGCATCTGCAGAGCGCCAATGCAAGACCCTTTTCGGTGCCTGCCAATTCTTTCCTGCGTATATATTCCCCACATTTTTTACCGAGGGGACCTTTACGGAGAATGCTGCAAACATAAATGGTTCAAATCTCGTGCTAGAACTTGGTGAAAACACACTAATTAAAAGAAATTTGTTCCATGATTTTTGCAACAACTTATATAAGGTAGCTTGGGAATTAGTATATTAAAGGCGGATATTGTATAAGGCGGATATTTTAGGCGGGTATTGTATAAGCTGTGTATTTTAGGAAGTTTATTCTCCAAGGCGTGTAGCTGTAAATCTGATAACTATTATATCCCTATTATTAGAAAAAAAAAAAACAAGGATGTTCTCCCCTTTAAATACTTTAGCGCCTGGTTTCAGGAATGTGGTCTGGTGTATAGGCTTGCATTAGACAGGGGGTATGTAATCTGCATTCCGGCATAATAGTATATCAATAGCGTATCACTATATGCCGGTCCCATTTTCACGCGCACGGGATATTAGATTTTGGTAATTTACACCGCGGCACAAGTTTATAAGAAAGTCAGGGTGGCAAACTTAATGAGAGTAATCAACTTCTTGACTTAACCAACTTCTTGGGTAATTTATGGTCTGGCGTAAACCATGGTCCAGGTGCCACAAATGTACTTTGCATTGGCATGCATTATTACTAATGTTTCAGCTTGCTCGGTGGGGGTGACGTTATGAGGGTGAGACTAAAAACGCGAGGTATATAAAGCCTCGGATTCCCCAGATTTATTGCCTTTAAATGAACATCCTCGAAGCTGTGATAGTGATTGACCAACTAAAAAAAACTGTACATCTTAACTGAGCAACTGAATAACTAAAGTGAAATCAACAATTGAAATTGGTTTGAACTTGAACTGAACTATACTGATCTCTCTACCATTGCCAAAATGAACATTGTTTCAAATGACTCTGAAAGTGTCTTTATTGACCTCAGCAATTCCGACATATCCTATGTCGATGTTATCAAAAATCACTTGCCACTAAAGAATGTGGAGCGGTCAGAAGCCGTTCCCGGTTCTGCCCAGGAAGGATATTCTCCAGTGTTTCGCAACTCGGCCATAGGAGCAGTGAAAAAGTTTATTCTCCCTGAATTGAACACCTACCATGCTATGTGGAAAAATTCTGTGACTCACTTTGGTGCTAAGCCTGCGTTGGCTCATAGGACGTACAACTACAAAACCCGCAAATCGCAGCCTGTGTATGTTTCAGAAACCTTTGACCAAGTGGAGTCCAAGAAGAAGCGCTTTGGCTCTGGTCTCCTCCGTTTGCTTGAAAATAACCCCTTCTTGGTTCCCGGCTTAGAGTCACACGACAAAATCAAAAACCACCTGAGAGACTTCCAGAAATACAATGCAGATGACTTTTCGTTTGTGTTGACAATCTTCTCATCTAACAGACCCGAGTGGGTGCTTACGGATTTGGCCTGCATTGCTTATTCCATCACCAACACGGTGTTGTACGATACGCTTGGCCCACAAGCATCGCAATACATCTTGGGACTTGTGCAATCGCCAGTAATAGTTTTATCTTATGAGCATATTTTCACCATTCTCGCTTTGAAAAGAGACCATCCGCAGGACCTCCAGTCTCTTGTGACTATGGTTTCCATGGACCCGTTGGAATGCCACTCTGTGCAAGAGGCCCGAGCCTTGGTGGATTCTGCCAGAAAGTTGGGCGTGGAGTTGTTTGACATGAACCAGGTGATGGGTGTGGGCGAGCTCTTTCCCCGGGATGAACATCCGCCCTCTCCTGAAACTGCTTACACCATCAGTTTCACATCGGGAACCACAGGCTCTAATCCCAAGGGAGTGGTGTTGACACAAGAAAACGCTGCAGCTGGAATCACCTTTATCACGTGTATGGCGCCAGCCATTGAGGACGACATTGACTTTACGTTTTTGCCTTTGGCGCATATTTTTGAAAGGCAAGCTTTGGCTTATAACCTTACCAAGGGAGGAATGAGTGGGTTCCCGCAGTTGGGCGGCGGTCCGCTCACGTTATTGGAGGACTTGAAGCTTTTGCGTCCACGGCACATGGCCAACGTTCCCAGAGTGTATACGAAGCTTGAAAGTGCCATCAAAAACGCTACGTTGGCGCTGGATTCTGCGCTTAAAAGAGGCGTTTTCTCTCAGGTTCTCGCCACCAAAGAAGGAAGACAAGATGTCGACGGAGCCAAGGGAAACCACTGGATATATGACCGCATGTTTATCGCCAAGATCCGCAAGCTGTTGGGGTTCGACCGCATGGTGTACTGTATCACGGGGCTGGCACCCATTTCGCCTCTGACCATGAAATTCATGAAGTCCGCGTTGAACATGGGCTTTGCGCAGGGCTACGGCTTAACGGAGACGTTTGCTGGGTTCTCGTTTAGTCAAGAGTACGAAGTTGATTCGAACTCATGTGGGTCGCCGGGGGTGTGCTCAGAGATCCGGGTACGCGGGTTGCCGGAATTGGGGTACTCCATTGACGACGCTAGAGGCCACATGGGTGAGTTGGAGGTGCGGGGACCTCAAGTGTTCCACCACTACTATAAAAACTCGGAGGAAACAGCCAAAGTGTTAAAGGATGGATGGTTTTCCACGGGAGATGTGGCATGCATCGATCCCAAAACTGGACGTCTCTACATTGTGGACCGAGTCAAGAACTTCTTTAAGTTATCGCAGGGAGAGTACGTGACACCAGAGAAGGTGGAGTCGTTGTACCTCCTGGCCAATCCCATTCTTACGCAGTGCTTCGCGCATGGCGAGTCGATCCGCAGCTACTTGGTGGGCATTATTGGAGTTGACAAAGAACAGATTGTGATGTTCTTAAAGAAAGAGTGTGAAGTAGCAAGTGAGCATCTTATTGAGGAAGAGCAGATATTGAAGCAGATCAATAAGAGAGCCAACCGGGCCAAGCTCCTCGAGTTTTTGAACAGCAACATTTCCGGGCTTTCAGGGTTTGAGAAGATGAAGAATTTGTTTGTGGAGTTTGAGCCATTGACGCTTGAGAGAGATGTGATAACGCCTACGGTGAAAATCAGAAGACCCATTGCTGTGAAATATTTTAAGGACCAGATTGAGAGTATGTATGAAGAGGGAGAGCTCTTAGTTGGAGGAAGCCAGAGCAAGCTTTAGTTGGAGCAGCAGGGCTTTAAAGAAAACTACAAATGGAGCATTTATGGTGACACCTTCAGCTACATGGCAAAGCAATCAAATTAGTTACAACTGACTACAATCTAAGGATGTATCAGGTTTCATAGACTTTTTGTGTCTGGGTGCAAGTACTAGTGCAAGTACTAGTACAAGAGATTATACAAGCCAGGATCAGCAAGTGAGCTCGACGGAAAACGTCGTGTGGATTATTCTTGTGCCAGTGGGTACGACGTCCGGTATTTTGAGACCAGGCCGAGGAGGCAATTTTCGGAAGTGTTTACATCCAGGTTTAAAGGGGACTAGGTGGTCGAAGAAGGAAATTTAAAGAGAAGATTAGTATGTGGATAATGCCTTCAATAAGCTTGGCAGGTGAAGAATTATGATTGAAGGTGAGTTGAAACCCTTGACATCCAATATCCGGAACGGCAGATTCAGCAAAGGAAGACTTGAAGTCTTTCTCTTGGAGCTAAAGCTAGCATAAGTCGGGGTAGGAAAGGTATACTGTGATATTCCTACTCTACTAGGATCAAGTGTTCTTAATCCCTATACAAGCGACTGCGTTGTATTGTTAGGAACCAGTTTTAGTAACCGGACACTGCAGTTTTTTCTGGCTCCACTTCTGATGGTCACAGCGCTGACAGATACAGATACTAGGTATACTAGAGACATATAAACCAGAGGTTCTGGTGTTGAGAAGTCAAAGTTGCTCAACCACTAGCAGCAATTGAACGGTGGTTGGTTCAGCTTCCCCTACCTTGATGACCCTAACAAAGTCATTGACTTGGGAAGTGTAGTTTTGACTAAAGAACTATTAGTGACAGTTTCAATTAATTCACTAGGTTGTTCTGATAGGACCAGTGAATAAATTAAGATTAGAGTTATTAGTACTTTAGATTAAATAAATTTCTGGGCCTAGTTTAAAATAGAATGATTGATTCTAGGGATGACCTATTGGGGATCTGGGTATAGTATATATAGGGGTGTACGGGTTTATGGTGTACGGTTTTATCTGGTAGTAGAGTTAGAGAGAGATAGAGATAGAGATAGAAATAGAGATAGAGAGAAATAGAGAGATAGAGAGAGATAGAGAGATATAGAGAAATAGAGAAATAGAGAGATATAGAGAAATAGAGAAATAGAGAGAAATAAAAATAGAGAGATATAGAGAAATAGAGAAATAGAGAGAAATAAAAATAGAGAGATATAGAGAAATAGAGAAATAGAGAGAAATANAGAGAGATATAGAGAAATAGAGAAATAGAGAGAAATAAAAATATAAATAGAGCTGAATCGACGTTCGACTATCGGTTAGTTTAAGTTTCAATATGGCAGTGTAAATAGCCCCAAAAGTCTATATAAGCCCTGGGTTTGAAACCCATCAACGTTAAACAGAGTTAAGTACTTGTTAGATTATTTGGTAACTTTTAGTTAACTCTGTTTATCGATGACGCCCTCGAACTTGATAGATAAGGCGGCGTTTTGGCTGTATTGGGAAATTGGGCACCCTTATCGGAGACCGTCCTTGAACATTTTCATACGAGATAATGTTGTGATATGAGGCGCATATGCAGTATATATACCTAAGTGCCCTGCACTTAAGGTTCCATTCCTTAAGATAAACCTGTACATTCCCTTGACTGCTGTCTTAAACCGCATTTCCCAATTTTACAGTTTTGCTCTACTTATTGAACTTGCACGACCTCTTCCTATATACATGAAAAGAAAGAATATTTTATATTCTTTCTCTCTAAGGACCTTTATTCTACCTTCTCTCTACAGACTAGATATTGAATACATATTGTTACAGAAATGTCTCTCACTGAACTATCTCAGGGAATCTCCTCTAAGGAGTTCTAAGAAGAAACAGATCTAATCCTATGCTGACCGTACCCTAAGAGGGGTCGGAGCTATTCTCTCAGTGAGGTATCAGAACAATTCGCACCTCGTCCATTACCTTTCAGCAGTGTGCACATAGTGCGCACTGTTGACGAAGCCCTAAGGCTTTGTTTCCTAAATTGAGAAAATAGCCCGGTTAGGGTTATATGCCATGTCGATTATAAAAGGAAGAGTTTTCACAGGGTCTAATTAATTAACCAAAACCAACTAAAAAATAAATAGTTACCTGGGGAAGGACATACCAAGATGTCCTCCACTTCAGACCCACCAGAAATATTGCTCGTATTAGGTATGATGATATATCAACCTCTACAACCAAGGAATCTTTCACTTACTTGAGAGATATCATCATAACTAACTCTACTCTACTCTACTCTACTCTATAGCTAGCATATTGATTGTAGCAATGGCTTTGAGGCGGCTTTTTCAGCACTCCATAGTCAAACCCCAAAAACATTAAGCTGCTCTCGTGAAACTTCTGAACAATCAATTCTATCAAACAAGTTTGAGTTATGAAGAGCCAGAGTTTCAAAATTTTTGTCCACTAACCTTGGATACTTGTGACAGACTCTGATGAAAATGAAATATTAAAAACTCCAGTGATGTTATGTTGATGAAAATTGGCAAAAAAATCACCTACGCTGTACGATCAGAAGTGGAATTGTCATTGACCCTTTCCCGCTTTTCTTATCTTCTGAACCTTATCATGGAAAAAAATTCCGGAATTATTACTTATTCTCTTTCAGGGAAGCATTATTTAAAAATATGAGAAATCATAAATTACCAGGAGTAATAAAAATTTAAATATCAGGAATAGAGAAGGGTTAAGATTGAATCTTGTCATAATAAGGTAGATTATATTATCACATTCGGTCAATCACTACGGAGCGAAACAATGGCGAATCACGAAACTTGAGTGACGTGATTCAGGGGAGTGTCAACGAGTACCTAGGAGGCACGGAGTCACGGTACTTCGTGGATATGTTATACGCAGACCTGTAATTATATGCAGGTTGATAGTGGGTGAAAAGTTGTCTAAATTCTTTGGTGTAGTAAGGTACAACTTACATATCCCTGTATATCAATATATACTAAAACATAGTTATAAGTTGAAAATACCTTATATTTTATTTTTAGTTTATTTAACTTAAGGACTTTTATGAAAATTTAGTCCATAAGGGCATATATTTTATATTCACACCTAAAGTGTTAGATTCTTTATGATTGTTTAGTACTTCCAAAACTCTGTTTATTCGTGGATGGCTTCCCATTTGGGATGTACGGGTTTATATAGAGTTCTAAGACCTAAAACGCATAGGGTCGAAATGGCAATCGGTTTCTAAAAATACACGTGGTCACGCGTGTAAGGATTAAGAGCACTGGATTGCCGCTTGAACCATGCATTGTCAGGGTCTATGGCAATTCCACGTCTGATCACACATCGTAGGTGATTTTTACTCTGACAATTACATGGTTATTAAATACTACCTTTCAGTTTGTCGCGCCGTGGATAAAAAAAACCATGGCGAAAATGCGAAGATTGTTAGGACTTAACAGGAAGAACAACTGTTAGTCTTATTATGGACGTCTTCCCTACGTCCTATAGTTTATCATGGTGTTTATAGAACCTAGAATAGTCGAGGAACTCCCTGGTTAATCCAAGGGGAGGAAAACCTCGCTGCTATATACACTGGGTGTATGCAACCCTGCACGAACATGAAATATATGCACGTTATATGCAAGAGTTACCCGACCGGGATACCTTGCATCTCAGTATCCTAATAGGCATTCGTTTTCAACAAAGATGGCGCGATTTCTCCCGCTCTCCATATAAACCCGTACATCCCTTAATTAGGGTTGCATCAGCGAATAAACAACTAGATATAGGACGCACAACAAGAATCTAACAATTATATTCTTTGGTGTTATCTAAAATTGTAGAAAACTATATGATTGAAAAGAGAATTTTTCAAAGAAATGGCATTATATAATTAGAATTATTTTACGACTGATTCTGATTTTTCCTTGTCATACTTTTATTTATGATTTTGTAAGCTTTGTCAAAAAGCGTTGATTTATGTAAAAATGTCACGAGACTACAAAATATAAAACAATAATAATTAATCCTCTCAATATAGTTAATTCTTCATTTTATTTATGTACGTGATGCTAGATGGTGTAGAAACCAAATAGAACCAAATAGTTATGTTTTTTTTTTTTTTTTTATTTTTTTTATTGAGATTTTAAGTAAAGGTCCATATATTTAAGACGACAAAACATGATGAGTTTTCATATTTTCTTTTGAGAGTAGAATTCTCGTTGCGCCCATGAGTTTATAATGGACATGTCTAAGATCCTCGAGTTCAAGTCTACAATGATTGAATTCACCAACAACCATTCTCTCGGGAAGAGTCACCAAGATTTTTTTTTGGTATTAGTTTATTGACTACGAGTCAATAAATTTGGTGGTTGAAGAAAACTCACGAGACAAGTCTCGAGAGTTAAAAACTCCGACTAGAGAACAGCTAAGTTAGCTACGGGCAGCGAGGCAGCGAGGATAGAAGCGGATTCGCGCGAGTTTAATGACCTTTAGGACAATTTAAAGCGGTCGATAGAGGGAATTGAAATAGGCCATGTTCAAACGAGTTGAATCTGGCGTTAATGCGGGGAGATGAGAGGGGAGATTGTCATCCTTACTTCTCTTGGTTAGTTTCCGGTGTGTAAGAAGCGTTCTTGTGAAGTAATAGAATCGATCTAGTTTTTGAAATCCGCATTCGGGTTACCAATGGCATACTCGGTGGAAGGGGTTTGGGATGCTCCCAAATAACTCCGTCATTGTAATAGATGTGCTTGAACTTTTTTTTCAATTCTTTCCAATTCGAGAACTTCCCATGCCGTAGCACAAGGGCAAGTAGTGGATAATCTGAAGTCATTTCCTAAGTGGAACAAGTGATAATAATCATAGGGGTGGGTTGTTGAAAAGGTTGTCTTGTGCTTTGGCTGAAGAGTTCCCAGTCTCGATCTCCCTCTATGGTTATTATCGTCTTGCTCGTGACAAACTCCGGACCTAGCACCTTTGTTTTCTTGCTCCTTAACAATTCATCAGTGAATACTTCATCCTTGTACCGATGAGGTACTCACCGGTGTAGGGGAGAGGACTTGGTTGGGTAATAGGGCACCCACTCTCCTGTTGTCCCTTTAAAGGGATCCTCCTTTAGAATTATCAGGGTAATGTTGAAGGCCTGAGGTATCATCTCATTCTCTGAGTCCATTATGGATGATAAGTTGAGCGAGTAGTCCTTATATCCGTCAGCCCTCCACAAATATTCTTTCGGTGACCCTCTTGGGCCTTTTTTGGCTGGTTCTTCATAAATAGAATAGCAGACATCTGGATATTTGCTCTGAAGAGCTTGTAGAACCAGTTGTCTTTATCATATAATATGTTGAAGGTTAGGCCAGCACGAAGACCTTCCAACTGTAATTGGATGTCAATGACTCCGAAACCGCTGTGCTCAATCCTAGTGAAGACTTTTTCCACTCCCACTCGGAGAATCTCCGATATTAGGTTAATGAGTTTATCAGTTTCTGAGGCATTGGCGAGTGGAGGTCTCGATAATAGAGCTTTGAGAAGAAATGTGTTGATGGGTGAGACCTAACCGCCGAATGTTTGAGCTGGTAACACCGAATTATCCCAGATTAATGTTGAAGTGGTAAGCCGAGATACTATCTGCCTCATAAAGTTTCTGAAGGAATTTTAGAAGGGGATGGATTGGATCCAAACAGTGAGTACGAAGAAACAAGGATTTCTTTTTATTGACGGAAGAGTTGGAGACGAATCAAAACTCTTCCAAATCCTTGAAACTCTTCCAAATTCTTTAAACTCTTCCAAATCCTTGAAACTCTTCCAAATCATTGCAGCTATTCTCGCATCCCTTTCGGAACCAATAAAAATATTCAAGTCATCAGCAAATGCACTAACCTTAACAATCACCAAGAATCCGAGTTTATGTTGAATCTCGAAGCCCCGTATGTGAGTGTTGAGGTTGTACAATAATGGTTCAATAGCCAACACAAAGAGAAAGGGAGAGAAGGGGTTACCTCGAGAAAGCTGTAGCTGCTCTTTGCAGTCAGCCATTAAAATGAAAGTGTAAGATACACTAGAGCTTATAGGTTAGCCTATACTGTTAGTTCTTTGCTAACGTTCAGTGACTTTTAAGTCACTATATGCGTTGGATTCCACTATTAATAGTAGGAGCCCGTTTGCATCAGCATATTGAATGTCTGCCTGGTCTCTATTTAGCTACTTCTCCACACGCACAGCTTCGGGATGAAGCGTCTCTTTCAACCAATTATTGCTGACACTTTTGAGGAGAGAGAAGGGCTCTGCATAATATGGAGAAAATCTCTCATAAGCCACAGTGTTTGGTCTCTTTGCTGAGACCTTACATTGTAGAGCTGTAAATAAAGAACCATAACTTGTCATGAAACTTTTCGAAACAATGCTGCCTTACTACTCATTTTTCAGGCTTCCACAACTTAAACTTAACATCATTGCTGTTAGACTAATAGGCTGTAGCTTTCTCTTTGATAAAGTCTAGTGAACACAGACCCCTCACCCAACCTGCAATTGAACTGACCAAG
Source organism: Metschnikowia arizonensis (assembly GCA_002370875.1). Classification (NCBI taxonomy): domain Eukaryota; kingdom Fungi; phylum Ascomycota; class Pichiomycetes; order Serinales; family Metschnikowiaceae; genus Metschnikowia; species Metschnikowia arizonensis. Next base: position 19,552 of record NLAU01000882.1, read on the forward strand.
AAAGAATCATCAGAATGTAGTCAGTATTCCCTCTATAGTAATTACTGAGTCGATACCAGACAAACTTCTATCCACCTATAAATATAAAAAGTCACTTTTGGTTATTACCCACTAGTATGTGTAATCTTTTCACAAGTAATATTTTTTTGTTTTTTGTCTTTCTCCCAAGAACACTTTATAGAAAGTTTTATATGTATTGGAACTAGGTGATTGTAGATTTTGTGTACTCTAATTATTTCATTGTTGGTGGGAATCTGGGTTTATATACATTTTTGGTGTGAGCGTGCATACCTTGTGAGGGGTGTGGGGAATTGGCTGCCAAACCTGAAACATGAGGTGCAGGGGCATTGCATTTGATCTTTTGAAATGACTGATCTGCTGCAAGGTAGTCCAGGATCTACTATAGTAGTATATCCTTGGTTAAAGCAACTGGCTACACCATCCCGGAGCCTTACAATGTCCTAGCCAAAGTCTATAAACCTGGATTCCACTGCTAGAACTCAACAAATGAACTGAAGTAATTAGCTCACGACTCACACTCATATAGTATACTTATTCATCCCATGGTGACTAGACTAGAATGTAGAATGTAGACTAGATCTAGAGTATAGGCTAATGACCGTGTTCTGGAATCTGAATTACTATTGACACTCTAGTAGTTAGTTAATGCCAAGCCAAAAACTACTCCTGGTGAGTATCCAACATTCTTGTACTTAATTCACTCCACTTGCCAACTGGACGCTTCTCTATATGCCGAAGCGTAATTCTTTTTGATGTGCTTATCAGTTTAAGCTCTTGGTATATTCTATAGTCAGTAGTCAGTATACTCAACCCATCAATGCATGCTTGAAACCTGCATTACAAACAGAAACTCCCGGAATCTTAACAGTCCTGCTGAGAGTCTTAGTTAGTGTCTGACTTGACAATGTCTTTAGATCCCATGAGTCACCTTTAAGTCGTACAAAGTCCTGCTATAAAATCATCCGTTTGATGTATCGTCCGACTCAAAGGGTAAAGGCTTTTGAGGAAGAAGGAAATTTAGAAAATAGAATTATAAAATAGGGGACATGGCGTCTTTTATATTCTTTTTATATTTGCGCTTAATGCGAGCAATGTTTCATCTTTTGCAGCCACATGTTATATAATAGAGAATCTCTCATACTAACCGGAAAAGCTTGTTCATCATTAATACCTTAGTCAAAGACTTATGGTGTATAACCGTTTAAACCAAACCACCACCAATTTTTTTCGTCCGAGAGAATGTAAGGAAACAGCCCTTTTATTAGCGGCATGCGAATTTTTTGCGAGCATCACGTGACAGAGAACGTGACATATGATAATTTCACGCCAACATTTTCTCTCTCATCCATCCACAAATGGTATGTCCCCCATTCTCCCCCTCCACACACTAAACCTTACTAACCTCAGAGTATCGCTACCTCTTCAGACACCTCACGTGACATCACTGGGGTCTCGCTTATTGCATCCCATTCCCACATTTCCGGCCTTGGATTGGACGACAACCTCGTCCCTAAGGAGTCTGCACAGGGAATGGTTGGCCAATTGAAGGCTCGAAAAGCCGCTGGGCTTATCTTAAAACTCGTCCAAGCTGGCCAAATTGCTGGACGCGCTGTACTTATAGCAGGTCCTCCCTCTACTGGCAAAACTGCTATTGCCATGGGTTTATCGCAGAATTTGGGCAAAGATGTGCCATTTACCGCCATCACCGGCTCAGAAGTGTTTTCCTTAGATTTGTCCAAAACTGAGGCTTTGACTCAAGCTTTCCGCAAATCAATTGGTATCAAAATCAAGGAGGAAACCGAGATTATTGAGGGAGAAGTGGTGGAGATTCAAATTGACCGCTCTATTACCGGTGGCCACAAGCAGGGTAAATTGACCATCAAAACTACTGATATGGAAACCATCTATGAATTGGGTAACAAGATGATTGAGGGCTTGACCAAGGAGAAGGTATTGGCAGGAGACGTAATCTCCATAGACAAGGCTCTGGGGAAGATCAGTAAATTGGGCCGGCTGTTTGCCCGGGCTCGTGACTATGATGCTATGGGGCCCGAAACAAAGTTTGTGCAGTGTCCTGAAGGCGAGTTGCAGAAGAGAAAAGAAGTGGTGCATACAGTTTCGTTGCACGAGATTGACGTGATCAACTCCCGGCAGCAGGGCTTCTTGGCCTTGTTTTCTGGTGACACCGGTGAGATCCGGTCGGAAGTTCGTGACCAGATCAACACCAAGGTGGCTGAATGGAAGGAGGAAGGTAAGGCCGAGATTGTTCCTGGAGTGCTCTTCATAGACGAGGTGCATATGCTTGACATCGAGAGCTTTTCATTTATAAACCGTGCGTTGGAGGATGATTTCTCGCCCATTGTGGTGATGGCTACGAACAGAGGTATCTCTCCTGCGCGTGGCACCAACTACAAGTCGCCGCATGGTGTGCCATTGGACTTGTTGGACCGGACCATCATCATTCACACAACCGCTTACTCAGACGATGAGCTTCGGACAATTTTGCTGATCCGAGCCTCCGAGGAGGAAGTGGACTTGAAAGCAGATGCGTTGGAGCTCTTGACCAAAATCGGAGCGGAGACCAGCTTGCGCTATGCACTGAACTTGATTTCCGTGCTGCAGCAGATTTCGCTCAAGAGACGGGCTCAAGCCGTTGATTTAGTTGATGTCAAGAGGGCATACACGATTTTCATGGACTCGGCGAGGTCGGTGAAGTATGTGACGGAGAATGCGCAGAGTTTCATTGACAATGACGGGAACGTGACATTATCAGGAGAAGACAAGATGCAAACAGATTAACAGCGAATTGACAGTATAGAAGTAGTATATTATATAAGGCCAAAAACAAAAAAAAAGAGAAATTTCTTGTTTAAGAGATTTATGCACCCTTGGTATTCAAAATCAAGGCAATAATCAAACCATATAAGCCCAAGACCTCAGCAAAAATCAATATCAATACAATGCCCACAAATAAGCGTGGCTGATGCATATATTGGCGCACACCCTCGTCTCCCACTATACCAATAGCGTACCCAGACGCCATACAGGCAAAGCCTACCGATAAGCCACAGGCCAAATGCATAATACCCTTAAAAAGGGAGTATTCTTCCGAGGGGTTAAGGCCTCCAGCAATCAATACCGAAACCACTAAACCGTATACAGAAAGAATACCAGATAAAACAACAGGAATAAGCGACTTCATGATCAACTCAGGCTTGAAGGTACCGATTCCGGCAATTCCAATTCCAGACTTGGCAGAGCCAAAGGCGGCACCAACACAGGATAATACAATGGATGCTGCGCAACCTGCAAGCCCCAAGAATGGCGCAAAGAGGGGCGCAAATTCATCAGTGGTACTGACAAAGAGGGGCGAAAGCTGGTCACTAGTACTCATTAAAGGAGGAGGTACGAGCGATGAATGAATAAGTGAGGGATTGAGGAGTGCGCACCGCATATATGCAGGTGCAAAAATCAACCAGGTATCTAGGCTACGTAGTATAACTATCACTCAGTATAACTATCACTCAGTATAACTATCACTCAGTATAACTATCACTCTCTCACTATCACACTCTCTCACTATCACTCTCTCACTATCACTCTCTCACCATCACACTCTCTCACTATCACTCTCCTCATCATCTCTCACCATCACTCTCTATATTAGATTCTTTGGTTACGTTAGTATCCATTACTTCTATTTATTCGTTGATCAATCCACTATTTGAAATCAGGTTTATAGACTTGGGTATATCCCCTTGTAAGGTCTTCTCCGGGCGAAACCACTCGTGAGAGTAGGGATCGTTCCTACTTGTTAGGGTCAACGACAATTCCGGTGGTAATAGGTAAAGGAATAGCCGTTGTACTCGTGCTTGCTATGGTCAACAATTCCGGTGAGAGTAGGGAGTGAATGGATTGCTTTTCCACTTGTTTGGCAATCCGTCTGATGGTAGGTGATTTTTGACCATGGGGGATCTGACTATGACTGATATAATTTCTATGACTATTAATAGTGTCAGTAGTTAGTATTTATCCTCGTAGACTAGGTCAGTCGCGATCGAATTCCCAAGGCCTGCGTCTTCACTGTCTTCACTAGAGCGCTCACTGTCAACCCCGCGGATGAACACGCACTTGCTCTTGTTCAGTTTCACCGCGCACACCACTACAAATGAGTATCTGTAAAAAGAGGATTTAATGAGGGAGTTGAAGGAGTACGCACTGATACACACACTACTAAATAAAATAGTATAATATAATAATATAATATAATAATATAATAATATAATATAATAATATAATAATATAATAATATAATATAATAATATAAT
>NLAU01000883.1:0-11097 GCA_002370875.1 Metschnikowia arizonensis
ATTCAAGAATTGAGACTACTACTGATAGGGCTCTGTGGATGATTCTTAGTGGTATTCCATTAAACCTTGGTATTAACTGGACGGATGTTTTGGAGTTTAAAGATCTAACAAGTGAGGAGAGTTGATGATATAATGATATAATAATATTGTTAGATTGTTTATAATTGTTTAGTACTTCCAAAACTATGTTTATTCGTGGATGGTTCCTCAGAATGAGGAATCCTTGAGTCTTATATAGAAAAGCGGGAAATGTCCGGCGTCCTCGAACTTGATAGATAAGGCGGCCTTATCTCTATTGGGAAATTGGATGCCGTTATTGGAAACGTCCTTGAGCAATTTAATAGGTAGATAAGACAGCGCGCGTCTTATCTCTGCGAATGGCTCCTTTGACCCGACGGATCCTCGGAGGTATGTCCAAAGATAGGGGAAAGCATCATTGCTGCTCTGCCCTCTGCCTTTGACAGGGTCTAAGGCAATCCACGTCTGATGGGACATTGTAGGTGATTATAATTTCATGGGTGTGATACCATGAGGGATCTGACATCCCAGCTGCGACTGTCGATGAATCAGTGGGATGGGGAGTTGGAGTAGCGTATGGGTCATATAGTGACATAGTGACATAGTGTAGTGTCATAGTGATATAGTGACATAGTGATATAGTGACATAGTGTAGTGTCATAGTGTCATAATGTCATAGTGTCATAGTGTCATAATGTCATAGTGTCATAGTGTCATAGTGTCATAGTGTCATAGTGTCATAGTGTAGTGTCATAGTGTCATAGTGTCATAGTAACTTCTGATGGCCAACGATTTCAATGATTTCCACTGAGATCATCACGGTATCCTTTGAGGCCAATGTCCGAGGGTAGTGGAGTAAAATATTCGTCTGGAATTGATTTCACGAGACCTAATTGACTGATTAGGAAAGTGTTGCCTTTGAATGAGGAGGCATCACAAGTTCGTAATTTACTAGCACGTGAACTTTGGTAATCTCAAACTCCCCCTTGAACTTTGAGCAAAGCTTCGGAAACGTTTTGAATTTTGAGCGTCCGGGAGGCCTGAGACAAGTGATCATAGACCTGTTGGACAGCTTGCGTTTCCGGTCGTAGTAGAATTTCGCTCTCGAAGGATGCCTGATGAGCAGCTTTAGAGGGTGACTTAAGAGGGATAGGAAAATCTAAATTTGCTGGAGCTGTAGGGATGTATGCGAGATCCACTTCAAACGGAGATTTCCCTTGACGTGAGGTGGATGGCTGTGCATTTAGCATGTATTCTTCCGCGGCTAGGAGCGGCTAGGAGGAGCGCTCGGAGTTCGTGTGGATTCAAAGACAGACATAAGTTTCAATGAGTTTGTTTCGATTTCCACCCTGCCGTTAAATTGTTGATGACGGGCGAGGGAGAGGTGGGAGTGAATTTGGAGCAGACTTAAAACAGTCTGAAATATCTCACTAGTGAAGTGTGGACCGCCATTGGACTGAATGAGGAAGTCCGTGAAGCGGGAACTAATTGTAGACCATTATCTCGATGATGGTCTACAGAGAGATGGCGTATTGAAGAGGTTATCCACGATGGTAAGGATTGCATTGACGGTACAATGACGGTAGGTGGTGGGTGGGAAACCGGTGATGAGATCGGTGGCGATGTCGGACCAGAGGCCTTTAGGAGTGTTTCGTTGAAGTAAACCTGCTGGAGGCGACGTTGAGGGTTTGGTTAGGCAACCATCCTTCCACATATTTGGTAAGGGTAAGTTTCATTTGGTAAGGGTAAGTTTCATTTGGTAAGGGTAAGTTTCATTTGCTAAGGATAAGTTTCATTTGCTAAGGGTAAGTTTCATTTGGTAAGGGTAAGTTTCATTTGGTAAAGGTAAGTTTCATTTGCTAAGGGTAAGTTTCATTTGCTAAGGATAAGTTTCATTTGGTAAGGCTAACTTTCATTTGCTAAGGGTAAGTTTCATTTGGTATGGCTAACTTTCATTTGGTATGGCTAACTTTCATTTGCTAAGGCTAACTTTCATTGGTGGAAAAGCGTAGTTGGCCTGGGTGGTCGGCAGTGGGTCTGGTGAAGGAACTCTGGCATGACGGAGCGTGGGATGCACAAACAATTTCCGTTGTAAAGGAAACCCGTGATTTCATCAAGCGTGTAGCCCGGCTTGGGAGTTGATGAAGAGTCTTTGGTATTAAGGAAATTATAGATAGGCCCGTAGAAGGACAATTTCCCCCATCTTCCAGCACTAAGCCAGATTCAACTTAACATGGGTTTCTTTAACCCCTGTATAGACGGGTTTTAAATTGTGGTAAAGTTTCGAAATTTATTTTATAGAGATTGTAGCTAGGAAGCACGGAGTAATGGAACTTCGAGTTGTGCATTATACTGGTATATTCATAAGTAGGGGCTTTCTGATTGACTAGTTTCAATGGCCACTCATAAGAGCGCGAGGTCACCCTTTATATAGACCAGCAATCAACGTTCCTGCACACTGCCTTGACTGCCCTGAGCTAGTAAGGTATATATATCTATGTTTTAGTATATACAAGAATATGTAAGTCGTACGTTACAAGGCCAAAGAACAAAATAGGGATTTGGACATCCTGCACATAGCGAAACCTTGCATCTAATCCATCCCTGCATCTAATTTACAGCTTCGTACATCCTACGTACTCTTTGATATATGCATATCTATAATCCTCAATCACAACAAACAAGCTACAGACCTTCCAAATCGAACAATCTCCAAGTATAACCTATATACTTTTATGGTCTGTTTTAGTCCACCTACACTTCTTAGCAATCACGTGTGAATGGAGACTTTGCTAAATCACATGTCCATTCTCCCTAAAGTCTATTAACCGCTGGTTTCCCTTTAATGAAAATCGTCCATGAAAATCATGCATGAAAATCGTCCATGAAAATCTATTGGGATGACGTGATGAGTTTATGACATGAATTGATGAATTGATGAATTGATGAATTGATGAATTGATGAATTGATGTATTGATGAATTGATGAATTGATGAATTGATGTATTGATGAATTGATGAATTGATGAATTGATGTATTGATGAATTGATGAATTGATGAATTGATGTATTGATGAATTGATGAATTGATGAATTGATGTATTGATGAATTGATGAATTGATGAATTGATGTATTGATGAATTGATGAATTGATGAATTGATGTATTGATGAATTGATGAATTGATGAATTGATGTATTGATGAATTGATGAATTGATGAATTGATGTATTGATGAATTGATGAATTGATGAATTGATGTATTGATGAATTGATGAATTGATGAATTGATGTATTGATGAATTGATGAATTGATGAATTGATGTATTGATGAATTGATGAATTGATGAATTGATGTATTGATGAATTGATGAATTGATGAATTGATGTATTGATGAATTGATGAATTGATGAATTGATGTATTGATGAATTGATGAATTGATGAATTGATGTATTGATGAATTGATGTATTGATGAATTGATGTATTGATGAATTGATGAATTGATGTATTGATGAAATCAGTTCATGACATGACTTCAATTGAATTTATTCATAATTGTGATACTTGTCTAACACATAACAGTTTATTTGTTGGTGTAAAGGCCAGCACATCCCTTTTCTTAGCGGGGTCATGGTCTACCACATTTTGTGATAGTGAGGGCTCAAAGCCGAATGGTTTGAAACAACTGGTCTAGTGCTAACTACACACAGTTTCAACTTAACCTATTGGTCATGACTGCTGAGTTAGGCTGAGAATTGGGTTATTACCAGCATTGAAATTTTGGCCCTTTGAGACCTGCACCGCCAACAATAAGTGCAGGGGTGCATGAATTACCCATTTACTACACAGGAACATTTGCCACCTGACGCGATATATAAGAGCGCCCGCTCTTCTATAGGCTCTAGACTACATTATGTTGAACCTCAGAAGTCTAGTTTAGCTACAACTCTAGTAAGCTACAAGTTTAGTAAGCTACAAGTCTAGTAAGCTACAAGCCTAGTTTAGCTACAAGTCTAGCTAGCTACAAGTCTAGTTTGCTACAAGTCTAGTTCAGCTTCAATACTAGCAAAGTACGTCACTCAATATTCGATGGTTGACTTTATTGTAAATACTTATTCGGGGCTTTCACATATGGAATATTTTCAACTGTGGCTATTACAATACTGAAATGGACGGAATCCCATGCAGACTACATATACTGGAATGGAGATTGGGTAACAGACTACACATGCAATGGAGAATGAGTTACTTTAATACAGGTCATTAGAGTCTGCTCAATATACTCCTTTTGCGAGTTGTGTTTCTCGGTAATCCTATTTGCAAGGTCACCAGAACAAAACAGAAAAGAAATTACTACAATACAGACAATGGGAACGGCGCTAACGATGTACTGAAAGCAATGCAGTGGGCACTAGGCGAGCCACTTTCAAGTGACTGCATAGTGAGGCTAGAATGAGTCAAGTGTGCTGAAGTTACATCTAGATACAGTTAAAGAGTAGTTAGAATTAGCCTAGGGGTTAGTGAAGTATATAAATAGTGGTAATATCCTAAATTGTTAATAATTAAGTTCAGGAAGCATGGAATTTTCATATTTCTGGACGCTATATTATACTATTTCAAAGGGTCCGCTATATGTATTTCCTCATAGGGTAATTATACCCGGGTGTACGGGTGCGCCCTTGTTATCGGGGAACCCGTGCCGCGTACCATGGACAATACTGAACATACGACTATTATTTTCAAGCTAACCTCGACAAAATATGGATAATGACTACACTAATAGCTCTTGATGTTGCCAAAACCTTAAATAGAGGCATAATGGAAAAGCTTGATTCAACTTGTAATGTCCTGCACATAAGCCCGCATGCTTGCTGCACCTTCCTTTACCCTTCACGTTTAGAGTTCTTGCATAATGCTTTTACAGTGATACCGCACTGGGATCTGACGGATAGGCTCGCGCATTCTAAACGGCTTTCGCGAAAATCCAACTGCATCGCTTTGTATGCAGAAGCATTCATACAGAATTTCACGGCACGTAGGTGTGGCCGTTTCTTTTCATGCATTATCGCAGAAAATGGCTGCGCATATAAGGACGGGCTATTGTCCAGGCAATATAAGCGCGCAGGTGTCTGCACGTACACTTAAGCGGGTATCTAAGCGGTCACGTGATTTGGCCTCTGATCATCGCGTTCTTTTATAAATTCTCATCCTTTTCGGCCACCCTCTGGCTCTGGTGTTCAAAATTTTTTCTTTTTCTCCCACCACACTTTCTTCCTGAAATGGATGAAAAAAAAGTTGGCGATATGCCGACCAAAGAAGGCTCGTCGCTTGACGCTTATGAAAAGTCCCTTTCCCTGGACCCCGTCGAGACCCACGCCTCCGAGGCCCACCTCTCTCTTTTTAACCGCTGGGCCGCAACCATCAATTGTGAAACCAAAGGAATCGAATTGGTCACGGATCAAGAAAAGCATGATGATTCCGTGCTTAATGCCGCTTCCATGTGGTGGTCTGCAAATATGGTGATTGCTACATTTTCCCTTGGCGCTTTGGGAGTCACGGTGTTTGAGCTCTCGTTTTTCCAGTGTATCATGGTGATTATTTTCTTCAATATGTTGGGCGCTATGCCGGTAGCGTTTTTTTCGATTTTTGGATGTCGGTTGGGGCTTCGTCAAATGATCTTATCACGGTTTTTGGTGGGCGACTATGGCCAACGTATTTTTGCGTTTATTAATATGATCGCGTGTGTGGGGTGGGGGGCTGTAAATATTATGGCTCTGGCGCAGCTATTAAATATTGTGAATAATGGCGCGTGTCCTCCATGGGCGGGGTGTCTCATTTTGGTGGTGTGCACCATTTTGATTACGTTTTTTGGATACCACATTATCCACGCCTATGAGAAGTGGTCGTGGATTCCGAATTTGGTATGCTTTATGGCCATTCTTGCCCGAATGAAGATATCCGGCAACTTCACGTGGGGAACTACTACAGGAGGCGCTACTACAGCGGGAAACGTGTTATCGTTTGGAGGAGCAGTTTTCGGGTTTGCTACGGGATGGACCACCTACGCGTCGGATTACACCGTGTACCAGCCACGTAATGCCAATGCGTTTAAGATTTTTTTTGGGATTTTTTTTGGCTTGTTGTTGCCTTTGATCTTCACCATGACCTTGGGCGCAGCGTGTGCTACCGGTACGCTTACTAATGCCAGATGGAAGGAATTGTACCAGGAAAAAGCCATTGGAGGCTTGGTGTTTGCAATTCTTGCGGAGAATTCGTTACACGGGTTTGGAGAGTTCTTGTGTGTGATTCTTGCACTTTCTACGGTGGCCAATAACGTGCCCAATATGTACTCGGTTGCCTTATCGGCACAGAGTGTATCTTCTCTGCTCAAAAAGATTCCACGGATCTTCTGGACGATTGTGGGCAACTTTTTCACGTTGGCCATCTGTATCCCAGCCTATTACCATTTTGAGTCAGTGATGGAGAACTTTATGAACCTCATTGGCTACTACCTTGCCATTTACGAGGCCATGTCGCTCTCACAGCACTTTATATGGAACAAGGGCTGCTGGTCTGCATATGACTACCTCAACTTCAACGACAAGCGTTCATATCCTGTAGGATATGCGGGAGTGTTTGGATTCTGTTGTGGAGTAGCAGGTGTTGTTCTTGGAATGGGTCAAGAATGGTATAAAGGAGTGATTGGCCGTCAAATCGGTGACTTTGGTGCTGACATTGGTTTTGAGTTGGGTGCATCTTTTTCCTGCATTGGTTTTAATGTTGCACGATATTTTGAATTGAAGTACAATGGTCGATAAGGGCTCAGAGTGTATTGATATGGGAAAGTATTCTTTATATCAGGTCTGGATGATGCCACATCTGACGCCACCAGTTGAGAATACACTGAAATCAAGACAATCTAGCATAGCTATGCAAGATGTTAAAGAATGTGTGGTGACTGTTTAACAGAGACTAGACTGCCCTATTGCTCCTGTCTAGTTTATAGTGGCTATTACTTGGACAATTCAGACTTCTCCCACTAAGCATGGTGATGTATATAAACGTTCTTACTCCCGGCAGAACTTCCACTTATACGTATATGCTTAGTAAGGTAGACACTGATCCACCACATAAAAGCAGTCCACTATATCTAGACAGAAAACAGTCATCACCCCCAGAATCTTATGTCCTTCTGATCTACCAAGTCGTCCAAAACGCTCTGACCTATTCAAGGAAACTCAACACCCAGAAGTGTTCCATTATGAGTTGTTGCAGGATTTGCCATTTGTGAATGCCTTGAATTTCCATCCATGGGTGGATACAGGAGAAAAATGCCAACGGGCCGGAGAACTCATCTTTGTGAGTACAGTATTAGTGAACCAGCTTTAGACCAACGATTGTTAAGTTTCATTTCCTTGAAGTGCTTAAAAGGCAAGGTACACTTTGGTGAGCTTACCATTAAGGAAAGCTGTGTCCATCTGATGAATAAGCAGCCATGAGGATTTGTAGCATGTGAAAAATGACTGGAGCAAACCTTTCACTTGAGTGTAGCCCTTCTTGCTTTATAAACATTCTTGTGAAAACCCAACTGAGGACGGATTGATTTCTGATAAGCATGCCCATACCTCTGATGTCTATGCTGCAGCCAATTGTGTCACTGCCAAGAGTGACACTCTCGTTAGCTTGAGACACATCAAGAGGATACTCAGGCATTCTCCATCGAGACGTAAGAATAGTAACAGGCTTAGTAGCGAATGTTGACAGAGAGCGGCCGTACCATCACCAGCTCTGTGAGAAACGGGATGGTGTCAGCAAACTGGTTAGGCTGTATTGCCGAGGCGCAAATGGTCTCCCTCAGTCCTTCCACTGTAGTCCGGGTGACAACAGGAATAGGGTGAAACAAGGCATCAATAACATCCATCAATTTGTTCAGCCTTTTTGAACCCAACCGTTTAAGATCAGGAGGTGGCTTAATCAGGAATATTGTCGAAGCGGGGTTTCTAAGGAGGTCGGACTCCTTGAAATTTGAAATATTGTAGAATCGACCTGAACATTCAAACACAGCAGGGGATCATAGGTAAAGAATTTATGGTGCCAGGTGTTGACAGGGACCAAGATAGGCGCATTCACCAGGGAGCAATTCGGCCGAAAACATTGGAAATGATTGGAAATCATTGGAAATCATTGGAAATCATTGGAAAATCATTGGTAATAATTGACAAATCATTGAAAATCATTGGCACCGAGCCCAGCCGAAGGAGGGTTCCGGTCTTGTCCTAATCAAGATTTCAGCAGTACCTTTCTCATTCTCCGAATAGGTGTCGTAAGTCAGTGTGTTAGACTCGGACAGCGGATAGTCGAAGGGAGGAAAACCTCGCAGTTATATACACTGGGTGTATGCAGTCCTGCACATGCATGAAACATATGCATGTAGTGTGCAGGTGTTACCCACCTGGGATACCTTGTATCTCAGTATCCTGATTTGCGCTCGTTTTCTAACACTGTGAGAGATTCCTTTGGATAGGAAAGCTTGTAAACAAGAGAAATCGGCTTGTAAGAGGAATTGCCGGAGTGGATGGTGAAAAGCGATCAACAATCACAAAAAATACCGCCACTTGTCGTAGCATTGTCAAAGGGGCCACTAATATCAACGTGTAACACCTGGAAAGGTTTTGCAACTGTAGCGTCACTATCGGTTTCCTTGGCATGGCGGTGTATTCTTTGATATTGCACAAATGTCAAAATCGGTGATACGAACGTAATCAATACCGGAGGGAATTTGCATACTTCCTTAAGTGTTTAAAAGGGTATTCGCAGGATGCCATGACTAGTGCCAATGAGTATCAGTAGTATCAGTACCAGTAGTATCAGTACCAGTAGTATAGTACCAGTAGTATCAGTACCAGTAGTATCAGTACCAGTAGTATAGTACCAGTAGTATAGTACCAGTAGTATAGTACCAGTACTATCAGTACCAGTACTATCAGTACCAGTAGTATAGTACCAGTAGTATCAGTATCAGTAGTATCAGTATCAGTAGTATAGTACCAGTACTATCAATACCAGTACTATCAGTACCACTACCATCAATATCAATCACGGCATGGTGTTCACTTTGCACATCTTTGACTTTTAAAGGACTCTTGTTCACACTGTATTGGTTTGTCACGGTCTGTCGGAAATCCTTTAGGAGTTGTTGAGTTTTTTTCAGATGTATAGTACGAAGCTTGTAGTTCTTCCAATTTGAGGGTTCGAACCTTAAGGTCTTCCATTTAAGGTGATTGGTTAGTTGAGATTGTCGATATCGAAACCTCCTTTCTGGAGTAACTGCCCTAGTTATTGGTGTGCGAGTATCTCGTCCGTCATTGCTCGTCCTTCATCAGCTGAGATAATAGGTTCCTCCAATTGTGGTTCTTGATTGACCGGTCTTGGAGTGCGTAAGGGTTTTTCCTCTGCGGAAGCGTCAGCGTGGAGTCTTTTGTCACGTTGGGGTATTGCTGAATTAGTCATTGAAGTGAACGTTGGTCGCTGGAAATATCTTGATGCATTCGCCTGGTGTGTGGAAGTTTGTCCAAACCTTGTGAATTGAATTATTAGTGTTGTTGCATCCTAGCTATATTCCCGGTATGACTAGATAATGATTTCTCGTGTGGTAATTTTACCAATACAACGGGTTTGTGTTTGATAGCGGCGATGTCACCTCCTTGCAGTAAATGGTATCCGCCCCTTCGTATTGGGGAAAAGGTTGTGAATGTAAATTGCATACAATTCGAGTAGAAAGTCAACTTGGGTGGTTTCGGTTAGATGGATATCGTATCAAGCCAGCCAGATGATCATGTTGGTGCGTTCTGCGGTAACATTAAGCAGGCACCTATGGGACGCTATGTTTTTGCACAATAAGTTGAACAGCTGTGATAGTTCTTCACTAGTAGGGAGCTCAGTGCCATTATCAGTTGTAGCTGTAGAATCTGTATCTGTAGTATGACTATGAGTCACGCTCTATCACCCTCTTTCAGTAGTATGAGTAGTATCAGTCATCCTCAGTCAGTATGAGTCAGTATCAGTCAGTATCAGTCATTATCAGTCAGTATCAGTCAGTATCAGTCAGTATCAGTAGTATCTCTCTCTATTAATATCAATCAGTAGTACCAGTAGTATCTCTCTCTATCAATATCAATCAGTAGTACCAGTAGTATCTCTCTCTATCAATATCAATCAGTAGTACCAGTAGTATCTCTCTCTATCAATATCAATCAGTAATTGATCTTAAAGTGAAGGTGTTCATTTGTAATGGGTCACAATGTCTTTGGTTAGTCACGAGGGAGTTGACATTTACACATTCCCAAGGCTTTCACGTAAGGTCAAGTCGTAGGTGTTGTGATATGAGGCTCATATGCAGTATATATACGTAAGTGCCCTGGACTTAAGGTTCTATTGCATTAGGGATATCCTTAGGGCCCAGCCCTCATTTGCCTGGACTGCTGTCCTTACCCGCATTACCCTGTTTTACTCTTGTGCTCTTATTGAACTTGCACGACCTCTTCCTATATACATAAGAAAGAATATAAACCCGTACATCCCTAGCGAGCTTTTCTACCTTCTCTCTACAGACTAGATATTGAATACATTACGTTAGAGAATGTCTCTTCTGAACTCTCATCTCCTCTAAGGAGTTCTATGAAAAGGTGATTTAATCCTAAGCTGACCGTACCTGCAGTAACGGAGCTATTACATTACTGAGGTATCAGAACAGTAGGCCGTCTGTGTAGCGCGCGTGCGGCACAGAAGGTCTAGGGGGGACCAGTTACACCGCGCACACGCAGTAAAGTGACATTTGTAAAGGGGCATTTTTTGGTGTAGTTGAAGGGATGTACGCACTGACGAGAGGAACTGACAGTGACTGACCCTCACCCACACTACACTACTAAATAATATATAAAATAGGGGGAGTATAATATAGTAATTATATATTGATAATAATATAATAATAGTTAGTAGTAGTATCATTATATCACTATTAGCAGTAGTATCATTATATCACTATTAGCAGTAGTATCATTATATCACTAATAGCAGT
>NLAU01000885.1:0-17096 GCA_002370875.1 Metschnikowia arizonensis
AGTGAGTGAGTAGTGAGTGAGTAGTGAGTGAGTAGTGAGTGAGTAGTGAGTGAGTAGTGAGTGAGTAGTGAGTGAGTAGTGTGTGAGTAGTGTGTGAGTAGTGAGTGAGTAGTGTGTGAGTAGTGAGTGAGTAGTGTGTGTGAGTCAGTGCGTACTACAACTCCCCAATTAAATCACCATTTTACAGGTAGATTTTACAACTACTCATTTTAGTGCGTGTGCGCGGTAACTGCCAAGAGAAGGTGTGTAAAATTGCGAATGATGCGAATGATGCGAAGGATAGTGCGAGAGAAGACCTAGTCGAGTCACGCCGAGCTACTAGTCTGAAGAACTACTTAGTGATAGTACTTGTACTAAGAAGAACTACTGCTATGAATCTAAAGTACAAGAACAACAACTACTACACTACTAAGAAGAACATGCACTGGACTACTACAGACTGTTGAGGCTGCTTCCACATACTATCCTACTACAATGTTTCAACCTTGTGGTGTATCATTACACTTGCCAATGGAGACTTTCCCAAAGCCTAATGTCAATAATCAGATGCGGCCTAATGTCATATTTCAAGGGGTTTGCGTTCAATAAACTCATACAAAGTACCAGACTTATCAAAGAATCTGAAACTTCCTTCAGAGAATGAGTCTAGACTACATCCCTAAGATATCAGAGTATCAAGAGAGATAAGTGGATAATTATACATATGGGTCTTGCTAAGTGGAAAGATTTGAAGGCATGTTTTCTTGATAGTTTCAAGATTCATCAATTTCCTTGTCAGCTGGAAGGTGTAAAGATACATGCAAGACATCAGGAGAATTCTTGTCTTAAATACCCATTGATACTATTTATTGGCACTATATTTAGTACTAAACATGACGACTATCTTCAGGTATACTACCAAGAAACGTTGGCTAGTTTGTACCCTTATGTTGGAAGTGTAGACTATTGTAGATTTAAAAACCTACTTTCAATTCTTCATTAGTAAACAAGACTGGCTCCTCCACTGTCAATTTGCTCTATTTCTGCTGCACTTGGACCTTTGTATCTGTAACGTTTCGACAAGTATGAACGTAACAATACCTCACCAGGCTTACTGTTTATATGGCTGGACAGAGCCTGTGCGCCGGAGATTCGCGGCATTTTGCCTGTGGGCGAAAGTGGATGAGCCTTTGCTGCTCCAGAACCTGATGTTAGTATAATCTAATAGGCGTGATTGCCATCTGAATGAGGATCCAAGGAATAATGAATAGCTTAATCTCAATTTTCTTAATATGAACTGAACTGAATATCTCTTTCTGTTTCTCATTTGAGCGTTTCTTTCTGCCTTATCCCCTTCTTTATATCACTGACTTATACCACAACACTTAATTGATTCCATAGGCCCAGCTGAAAGTTTCACAGATAAGACACTTGGAACGGAATTTTGTATTCTGCAAACGATTGACGTATTGAACGTATCGTATTGGTTTCTGCAGCAGTGGTCTGCAGAGGCAATTGGCTTTAATAACAAACTTTCGCAACTTTAGGAAATCAACTTTGAGAAGTAAATCTACCGTTTCATCTGCTCCAGGCCAGATTCAATTCCGGTCAATATAATGAAACAATGTATAATTTCGGAAAGTGCTATAAACTGCAAATCTGGAAGGGAAATGGAATCTGGAAGGGAAATGGACTTATATCTAGATTTCTTCATTAACTCTTTAGGCACAAATTACAGCACTAGAAATGCCAACATTATAAGTGCCTTAAAAGCTCCTTAATTATTGGTTGATGATGATTGGTTGATGATGATGGGTTGGATACTCCGGTGGTATTAAGGTCATAAGATATATACATACTGAGGTTGTGGGGTCCACCAATAAACTTAATGAGGGGTTTGTGTTTAAGTAAAGTAGAAGTATGTCTCATTGTGGTGTAATAGGGGGAGTTGTAGGAGATCAAGGAAAGGTAGCGCGACAGTGGACGCAGGACCCCGGAGTTTCCGGGAGGTACATTCGTACACCCGACATTTGCACCCGTACACCCGACATTTTCAACATGTACACCCGTACACTAGCTCCCTCATGTCTTCCGCCTCTCCTACTCCTTCAATACTCTCCACCATGAGTGACAAACTACAAAGAACAATTGCTCGGTTCCAAGAAAAAATCAATAACAAAGACTACTATGAGGCACACCAAACTCTTAGAACTATTTCCAACCGTTATGTCAAGGCTAAGCAATACTCCCTTGCTTCCCAAATCCTAAGCCAAGGTGCCTCCGTTTTGGCTTCAAACAAAGAGTACGCGTCCGCCTGTGATCTCATTTCCTATTTGATCCATGTATACGTCGAATCAGGCCTGCCATGTACAGGTTCCCCCAAGTCTGTCTTAATGGAGCTAATTAACATGTTGCCAGATACTGAGCCCAGTTTGCCTGACGTGGCCAAACACGCCGTGGCGTGGTCGCAAAAATCTTCAAGTGCGGACGGCAAACCCCCCTCGCAATTTGGTGATGCTCAATTGCACCACCTTTTTGGCCAAAAATTACTTGGCGCGGTCTCCGTCTCCAAATCTGATGATGACCGTTATAAGCTATTTGCCTTGGCCGAGTTGCACTTGGTTCTTGGCACCCACGAGTCGGTTCCGGTGTATGCCGACTACTTGAATTCATGGTGGGCGGAAAACCAGCAGGCGGACGCGGGGCTTTTCATTGGTCGTGCAGTCATCAACTATGGATACTTGAAGAATATGAAGTTTGTAGTTTCTTCATACGAACGGTTCAAGAATCAATATGAGCAGAAGCGAGGTCACCAGGCCCAGGCTCAGGCTGGTGAAGTGTATGAGTTTGTGGGGTTGTTGGTTGAGACGTTGGCGAAGGCAGATGCAGGAGAAAAGTTCATGAAGTTGTATGAGCATTATAAGAATGTTTTAGCAGACCAAGAACTTTTGGGACCTGTGGAGTATTTGGGGCGGTTTTTCTTTGGGTTGAATTTGGGCAATTCTGGTGCCTCCAACAATATGTTGGCTAACTTGATGGGGGGATTGTTTAAGTGAGGGAGCAGATCAATCGTGTTATCTTGTTGCGTTGATCAAATACTGTGGACATTTAAATGGGTCAAATGGATTAGGAAGTTTCTGAATCCTCAAAAATGCAACTCGAATCCAATGCTGCAATCAATTCTGGTCTTTCTGCTTTCTCGAGCTCGTGCCGGGCTTCCGAATATGTGCACCACCTACGCTCACGCTGGTGGACCTCAGGCCATTCATTGCTCATGTTATCCACCAACATCTCATAAAAGTGGAACTCCAGTCGAGGCACGACTTTGGTTGCGTCAAAGTCCACATTGGTCTTCAAAACTGGCGCCTTTTTGCCTCGCATGTCGAACACTACCGGCAACTTTCGGAGCACGGTTCCTTCACACCCGGCCTCCTCCCATGTTTCGCGGACTGCGCTCACTACAAAATCATCTCCTTCATCAAGTTCAATTCCCCCTTTTGGAAACACCCACTGGCCTTTATGTGCACTGGACAGAATCATGATTACTTTGTCTTTGGATTGATTAAGACAAATACATCCTGCCACCATTCGAGCTCCAGATTGAGGGTTATACCTTTGGTTTTCCCTGCCAATGCGAGAATGTTGATTTTTGACTAAATTTGGGTTTTTCATTGTTTCTGGACTTGGACTTAGACTTCTGACGACTGACAACTGATTAAACTGACTCAACTGGTTAAACTGATCTGACAACTTTTAAATGGATTCTCTGTTTATGCTAAGGTTTGGAAATGGGATTAATGTCTTGTTGGTCGCCTTTCTGCATTTCAGTGAGGGAGAAGCTGGAGTATTGGGCCTGCACATGTGCGCCTGTATGCAGGTGCACGAGGTTCCACCAAAAGTGATCATTCCCTCCACTCCATCCATTCCCTTCCACACTCTTCCACACCCTTCCACGCCCGAATTTCGCAGTCTGCAAACAATGGCAACGCAACAGCAACAGTCGTGGAATAATTTCTGTAAACAGACTGCATTCAGCGTATGCATTGCTTGCATATCTGAAACAGGGCGGGGGCGTCCTGCAATATAAATAGCAGGCTTCCCCCTCCGTAAATACTTACAACAGAAAATTTCTAAGAAGCAATCATAACTTGTGTTTACAGCCAAAATTTAAGGATAAAAATAGCGCGCTCACGTGACCTTCCACACCAAGTTGTTAATGATGACGCAGCGATTGTTGAGTACAAGCAATTCAATCAAATTTGAGCAATTGATCTGATACTACACTACGCAGACTCTAAGCCTTACTCTGCACTACTTCTCGCATCTCCATGAAACTCGTTGCTATTCTATTTGCTGTGGCAGCTTTGGCTCACAATGTTAACCCCGTTAAACCACTGCATCTCTCATGGGAACAGTGGCACATGCAGGAAGAACACCAAATGGAGGATTTTGACGCCGCTTCCTTTTTCTCGCTTCATGACTTGAAAAATCAGGGATACTGGACATCAGAAGATATTCTCTACATCTACGGGTTGACGCGCGAGCTGGTGGTGGGAGACGGCAGTGGAATGGGAGACCACGACCATATGGAGAACATTCCCCGCAACTTGAAGTTGAAGGTGGTGCAGCAGGTGAGTGAGCTCTTGGGTGCCGACGGTGAAGGCAAGATTTCGCGGGAAAAATGGCTTCAGTTCCTGAGAAATGGAGGGTTATTGCCGGACTTTGGCACGGGACCGGGCCATCACTTGGATTTCGAAGCCGAATATGAAAACCACCACTGGAACCAGTACCACCGGGACCAAGACCCTCTGGTGCACATTAAGCATAAGGAGGATATTGAGCACGAGTTGTTGCATCATGAACACGAGATTGAAAACTCTCACTATAACCAGAAAGCACGCAAGGCTGTTGACGATTACAAGTCACCTGTGAATTTGAAAAATGTGCCGAAAAAGTACTTGGCATGAGGTTATTGGTTGCTACACTGGTCTGGTTCTACTGGCTGTTATTGGTTGGTATTGGTTCTGGCTGCTACACTGGTACTGGTTTCTACACTGCTACACTGCTACACTGCTACACTGCTACACTGCTACACTGCTACACTGCTACACTGCTACACTGCTACACTGCTNGCTACACTGCTACACTGCTACACTGCTACACTGCTACACTGCTACACTACTACTGATGGTGATGAAGATGTACCACTTGATCAAGCGAGTTTCAAAATCAGTTAGTTATATTTGGTTGTGGAGTGGCATTGTTATTTCAAACAGGCATCTTGGATAGTGCAGTCAGTTGAGTATGTATATTAATCATGATCCAGCCATAAGCATCCAGACGACAGTTTCAAAAGTCAAGTGTTGATACAATCAAGTATTAATCTACTACATAAAACTCCTACTAATTACCTAAAACAGTACCCTTGGTACCGCAGCAGGCAGTCAAAATCACTTAGGATGTGGCATCAGATGTGAAATTTCAATAACAAACAGAGTCCAAACGCAAACCACAGTTAATCGTTACAAACGAGACCGTTTGAAGCATATGCGTTTATAACGCAGAACAATCAACGAAAACTGATAATTTGAACAGATAATCAGCAGATACAATTTCTCATTTATAAGTCTTTAAAAGGAGAAGTTTCCATCCAGAGGGAGATATAAATGATTTCAGATCTGTGCAATGTCAAATCAGCCTATCAAGTTCAATTCCTGCTTTTCTGTATAAAACTCTTCCTTGAGTTTTAAAAGTCTAAACATTATCAAATGAAACAAATTGTTACATTCTTTGAAGTGGTTATACTTTTGTAAGTATTTGTTGTGGATTAATTACTGGGAATCCTGAGCTAGCGTCTAAATCTGGTAGTAGCGATGGATGGTTTGGCTTTTGTAGTTTTTGTAATTGACGGTGATTGCCAAGGGACAAGGTTCAAGGGTACCCTTGACATAAGCTAAGTGATAGTTAATAGACATTAACCGAGGACAGGGTATGTTTAGGAAACACTTCTGTTTCTGTTTACTTCTGTTGGTATGTCATGTCACTTCATGGGAGTCTAGTACCAAAGCATGCTACACTACACTACAAAACCTGACCAATTTAACCTCTAATCACCAAGTTGGAATATCTTCATACCAAAAAGTGTTGTCTCTAGGTCCTCCAGTATTCACTGCTACTACCACTCTGCCACAAGAATTAGTGCTAGTAGTGTAGTTTGAACTAGAGATTGACTGGACTATGACTTGTAACTTTTTGACTTCTCAATTGATAAAAAACTGAAAGGGGTACGAAACATTTTGCTAGTGTGGTTTTGTTGTGATAGTACTCTGCACTTAAGGTTCTATCGGATTAAGCCCTCATTTCCCTGGACTGGTGTCCTAAACGCATTACCCTTTATTGAACTTGCACGACCTCTTCCTTTATATGCGAGAATATAAAATATTCTAGCATCTTTATTCTCTTTTCTCCACAGACTAGACGTTACAGAATGTCACTCATAGAACTCTCTCAGGAGATCTCCTCCAAGGAGTTCTACGAAAGGTAAACAGATTTAATCCCGTTCCCTATGAGGGAAGGATCCTTGGTATTCTCTTAGTGAGCTATCAGAACAGGTTTGAACATTTGTCGCACTGGTTATTGTTGAACTGGTATTATGACAAGAAGCCGGAAGCAGGTGATTTTCGGCACGTGAGCCAGAAGCCGGAAGCAGGTGATTTTCGGCACGTGAGCCAGAAGCCGGAAGCAGGTGATTTTTGGCACGTGAGCCAGATGCAACACGGCCTCATTGGCAGTCTATAGGAGAGCGCCCCGTCGCTCCTTTTACTGGGCATAGCAAACCAATAGCCCGGGCGATGGCTGGATGGTGTATGCAGGCAGCTTGACCGAAGGTCTATATAAGGGTGCCCCGCCACCCTTATGACTAACTATTGATACAGAACGGTCAATCAGGAAGCCCCTAGTTAGGAACCATATGAAAAGCTTATAGGTGACTTCTTCCCTCCACAATATGCGAGTACAAGTATAACGCGCAACAGTTTTGACCCACCTCGCACCTCGTCTAAACTCTCTGGTCATGTTTTGTAGAACTTACATATCTCTATATACTAGCAAAGGTCAAAAGTATGTCTCGACGGATAATCTCCACCGAAAAGGGTTTATCAATATAAAACGAATATATTACCACGTGACCATGGAAGTTTCCTCTTACATTATGGTTGGCCCACTGTATCTACTGTTTCAGTGTCCTGCCTCCCTTTACTCAGAGTGCTGTAGTAGAGTTGTAGGACAAGTTCTAGAGTAAATAGAGAGATTACCACATTAGTAACCAACACTGATGAAAGAGTAGAGTCAGTAGGGGAGTAGAGTCAGTAGGGTAGTAGAGTCAGTAGGGTAGTAGAGTCAGTAGGGGAGTAGAGTCAGTAGGGTAGTAGAGTCAGTAGGGTAGTAGAGTCAGTAGGGTAGTAGAGTCAGTAGGGTAGTAGAGTCAGTAGGGTAGTTAGTAGAGTCAGTAGGTTAGTCAGTAGAGTAGTTAGTACAGTAGTGAGTAGAGTCAGTAGAGTAGTTAGTACAGTAGTGAGTAGAGTCAGTAGAGTAGTTAGTACAGTAGTGAGTAGAGTCAGTAGGGTAGTTAGTACAGTAGTTAGAGGCTTCTGCGTGTAAAATTATTCGTGGTGATATAAAAATAAATCTTAACATGGTTTGCTGTGCTTCAGAGTAAGATTACATTGATTGAGTAGTGGTGGCGATTCACATCCCTGCGGTTCATTAGAACGCTCACCACTCAAGCTCATTTGCAGTTCGCACTTTTCAACACTCACTTTGTTTAGCCTGTTAAACTGACCTATGCGTCTTAAGTCTTAAGTCCGAACAATGACTGAGTAAAAGGCCCCCAAACTCTATAGAAACCCTAGGATTCCCACTTATTGAGAAGCCATTCACGAATAAACAGAGTTTTGAAAGTACAATCATAAAGAATCTAACAAATACTAATACTAATACTAATACTAATACTAATACTAATACTAATACTAATACTAATACTAATACTAATACTAATACTAATAATGTAAAGTCAGTGTAAGTGGCTCAATGGTCAATATCGAGTGCTCGTCTATCTCAGTGTGTCCTCAGTGTCCTCAGTGAGTGCTCATTAAGTGCACCTGTACATCCCTAAGTAGTCAGTGGGTCCTCATTAAGTGCTCAGTGAGCGCTCATTTTTGTTGAGAAATAATGATAGTGCGCATAGTACACTATTAAGGAAGCTAAAGCTCTAATGGTGTTATTTTCTAATTAGTTATTTCCTAATAAGGTGATTGTTCTAAGGTAATCGTAATAAGGTAATTGTCCTAAGGTAATCCTAATAATTGGTGAAGGCTCACAATTATAAAGGACCTTAATCTGTGAATCAAAGCGTGAGTGGGGTCTATGCACTGCGCCAAACCAACTTGTTATAAGTTGGCCCTTTGATCTCCTAGTCACAATGAATAATGTGCTCACCTCCCGAAAACGCTAGTCCCGAAAACGCTAGTCCCGAAAACAGTAGTCTACCCGAAAACCGTAGTGGGGTGTCCACTCCAATATAAAAGGAGAGTCTTCGCTCATATTATAAAACCAATCAGACAAATATACCAAGATGCCTGCTACTAGACTTACAAGAGTACTTCTCACGTGTCCATGGAAGATGCTAATGAATCTTCCACTCAGTCTGAGGACAATTATACTAATCTTGATGAAGCTATGAGACTAGTTCACTCAACTATTCCACCATCTCTGACTGTACACCATGGTTGATCTATGGTGAACCTGTACTGATATTTGACGGGGAACTGGAAGTTTCCTCTTTACACAAACCAAATGGCGTAATGTTTCAAACCAACTTGCATTAGAATTCAATATTCTTTTCGTATTATCTTGTATTACATTAACGAATTAAAAGAAAGGATTAAGGTTATGGAGGGGTAGTGGGATTTGGGTATAGTTTGCATTGGGTTAATTGACTGACCTACTCCTTCCTATTTGGGACGTACTGCAGATAGCCTTTAGTTAGTTAGCCAGTTCCCGTAGTCTGTCGGTATAGTAATGATTGAGAGGTATTGGAGTGGATTGACTGACATCCCAAGATAAAACCCGTACATCCCTACTGTACCACCCTATGTGCAGGCTATTGTGCCATTATTTCAACAAGAGAGAATCTGTAAATGACTAATTTGAGAATCTGTAAATACAGTCTTTTCAAAATTATTCAAACCAGTGCGACAAATGGTTCAAGCCACACTAGTAAAATGATTCAAACTAGCGCGACAAAATGTTCATACCCCTTTGCAGTCTTTCAAACCAAATGGTGTCATCGAAATTCTTCAAACTATTTTGGTAAGATAATACGAAAAATCGAGCCACCGCCCTTTTTTTTCTTTTTTCTTTTTTCTTTTTTCTTTTTTCTTTTTTCTTTTTTTCCTCTATTTTGTTTTGTCGTAGAGTAGCATTTCTTAACAATTAGAATGATTGAGCAAGCCTTAACATACTCTCCAGCATGCCTGCACCTTGAACTTTGAGAACTTAGTTGTTCTGTAGAACTCTCTTTCTATAACTCCTGACCTTGGACTTACAAACGGCCCAAAATTGTTCGAATGCATTCAAATAATGAGATGTACGGGTTTTATCGTATTAGGCAATTCTCCAGATTTAAGATTTCAGAATATTGAATTCTAATACAAGTTGGTGTGAAACCTCACGCCATTTGGTTTGAAAGAGTGTGAGAAGGGGTCGAAACATTTTGCCAGTGTGGTTGGAAACATTGACGCACTGGAATCATTTGAATGTTGAGAAACAAAGTTTGAGGTTTATGCTCCGCGCTCACACTTAGGAGTTGGCCCTTTGATCTCCTAATTGAGATGTCACAATGAATAATGTGCTCACCTCCGAAAAGAGTAGTCTACCCGAAAAGGGTAGTGGGGTGAAGGTCTACTCCAATATAAAAGGAGAGCCTTCGCTCATGTTATAAATTCAATCAGACAAATATACCAAGATGTCTCCACAAGACTCTCTAAGACCCAAGACCCAAGACTCTTCAACACCCAAGACCCAAGACTCTCTAAGACCCAAGACTCTGCAAGACCCAAGACCCAAGACTCTCTAAGACCCAAGACCCAAGACTCTCCAAGACCCAAGACCCAAGACTCTCCAAGACCCAAGACCCAAGACTCTCTAAGACCCAAGACTCTCCATGACCCAAGACTCTCCAAGACTTACAAGAGTACTCCTCTGACCGTTGAAGGTGCTAATGAATCTTCCACTCAGTCTGAGGACACTAATACTAATACAGTATCTCGATGAAGCTATGAGACTAGCTCACTCAACTATTCCACCATCTCTGATTGTACACCATGGTTAATATATGGTGAACCTGAGGTACTGATGGAAGTTTCCTCTTTACATAATCTAAGTTACATGCGAACGATATACCAACATGTCCTCCACTTCCAGACCCACCACCCACCAGATACTGCACGTATTAGATATGATGATTTATCAACTCTACAACTAACGAATTTTTCACTTACTTGACAGATATATTTATAACTATTACTCCTAACTGGGATACTGATATTGATTAGTCCCATGGTTACTACTTGTTCACCTGATGCATTGAAGTACCAAGCGAAGAGGACGTTTGCTTTACAATTTTAAGTTCTCAGTGTCCTCATATGAACGGAGCATTTCAATTAGTCCATTTACATTAGGGAAATAATAGGTGCTAAATGGGTATGCACTAAAGATAATGGTTTACTCAAAGCTAGACTTGTTGTTCTAGGGAACTTCCAGAAGAAAGGAATTGACTACCAGAAAACATTCTCCAGTCCAGTCCAGTCCAGTCCAGTCCAGTCCAGTCCAGTCCAGTCCAGTCCAGTCCAGTCCAGTCCAGTCCAGTCCAGTCCTTAGTCCTCAGAGTCTTGTTGAGCACAGTCTTTAACCAAGCTTTAAGCTAAAAGTCTTTTTCCTAAAAGTTATTGTCCTAATAAGGTAACTGGTGAAGGCTCACTCAATTATATTAACAGTCGATTATGACATGACATATCTGTATGCACTAAAGCCAAGTCTAGTTGAGAGTGTTATTTTCAGTGTTGATGTTTTCAATCACCTGACAGAGCTAGTGGACATATCTCAGCATATACCAAAAATTACTAGCCACATAAAAAGCATCCAAGTACTATCGGAAAAGTCTGTCCGGTATTACCCCTTTGTTAATCCAAGCTACAAACTCAAACGCTGTAGCCCTAGCAGGATTCAAACATCTAGCAACCCATTAAGAAATTAAATCTCAATCACCTGTCATAGTGATAATAGAGATTATTGTAGTTAGTAGTGTAGTTGTTGTAGTTAGGACCAAATTGAAATTCCAAATTGGTTGGCAATAAAGTGTCAAAGTAGAATCAGGTAGAAGAGGGATCTCCTCTTTAATGGATAAATGAACCTTATAAATACTAGGAAAGACTTCTAAATTATAACTCCTAGTTATGGTCTTGTTCTGGTTCCTGTTTGTATTCATAGAAGGATATAAATTTCCATTGATAGTCTGATTATTCCTGTTGGGGTGTCACACCGCGTGAATTTTGCACTGATACAATACAATAGCTGGCCTTTTGTTTTGGATAATTTGGACATTTTTCCGCGAAAATTTTGACTGAGTGATTTATCTTAAGCTTCCATTAGAAGGGTTTTCAGGTTTCAGGTTTCAGGTTTCAGGTTTCAGGTTTCAGGTTTCAGGTTTCAGGTCTCTCGTCTCTCGTCTCTCGTCTCTCGTCTCTCTTGGTAGCTCCCATTATAAACGAGAGAAACACTACTTTCCACTCCTCCACGTTCCAATTAGACTGGTAAATGCGAAATGCGCTGAAATAGCACAACCATACGCTCGCCCCCTCAAATCACCGAATAACTCACACTAGACAAGGAAAATCATAAATATAATATAAGTTCATTCGATCATCTCAAAAAGAGATCTTGGTATAGGAAAGTTGAACGGGAAGGTGTCAGTTTCCTACGATGCCCCAATGACGAGACCATGAGAAGGCCGAGGAAACTTCCGATCAGGATATGGACGAGTCCAGGTGGAGTCAGACTCCGAAGCATCAATAAATCCACAATCCATCAAAATGTTATTCTTGTTGTTTAGCTAATTTCGGACTTTTCAGGGTTGGTTCATTCTTCCTATTTGACCTTTGACCTTCCTTGACCTTCCTATTTGAGTGTGTATACACCTATTAATTGTACTAGACTAGCTCAAAAAGACTAATTAGCACACTAGTACATCACCACACTATCACACAGTGATTAATAACAAATAGTAATCTAGTATAACTTACCCGTAGTTTCTCAGAATTAATTATATTCATTTGTAAAGCTTAGGTGGAAATCCAGGTTTACATAGACTTAGGGAGGGGAAGGCTTTGAGGGAGAGTGCGAATTGCAGCTTATTCTGAAACATGAGTGTAACAAAGTCCATCCTAATTGGTCTAAAAGGAAATCTTTATATATATGAATTATGCACAATAAGATTGAGGATGTACGGGTTTAACGTCTTTTCCTAATGAGCTAGTAGCTTGGAAAATGTTACTAATGCAAACTTGAACATGGCCTCTTCATGATAATTGGATCAATTGTTCAAGTACTGTAGCAACCTATAATTTCAGCTAACTATTTGGGAATTATTCGTGTATACCTCAAAATAGTCCCATACAATGGCGTGATTTCACCGTGATTGAAATCGTCAGCAGAGATGTGTTCAAGAACCTAAGCTTCCTTGGCCAACAGAGAAGGAGTTGAAATCAACTTGTATGAATGTGGGTTTCTAAAATTTGTTGGTTGAAAATGATAAAACCTGTACATCCCTTGAATAGCGTTTTCTTGGCCAAGAACGATTTACCATTGTTCCATACAGACATCTCGATAAGTATCTTTTCAGCAAAGATAGTGTCATTTTTTTGTAAAGAATTATAATACCATTCCTCATGATCAAAATTCCCACTAGAACGACTCCAAAAGACAATCAAATACCATAAATGTTGTGTATGGATAAATTCAAATACATTATTTCCGAATCTCTGGATCTTGGTAACTCGGTCTCGTCATGCTATAGTGGAGGAACATCCTCCTCATCAGTATCCTCCCACTCATCTTCCTTAAAGTACTGGTCACTCTCATTTGCTTCGTCCTGAGAAAGTTTCAGGAAAATCTGTGGCATGAACGGCTTAGGCACCTCACCAGCATCTTCATTTCCAAACACCTCAACGTATTCTTCCGGCACAAGCCCGTTCTCTCCAGTAGCAGGATTCTCAGCCACAAGCCAGCCCTGACCATTACGATATGAGATCCAAATGATCTGACCTTCCTTCAACTCCACCTCATTATCGTTCTCCGGCTTAAAGTCAAAAAGTGCTATTGCTCGCAGATTGATTTCATCCAGCAGCGACTGCTGCGGGAATTCATAGTCTGATGACATGGACGACCGGTTACTGGTTGGGTAATTACCTAACCTTAGAGGATGATCTTCTAGGTAAGCAAAGTCAATGATAGTGGTAGTAGGAGCACATAGACCAGTAGAGGATTCCATGATATGAAGATAGGATCAGTCAATTGTAAGTCAGTAGTAAAATTCAATAATAGGTTGGACAGATGGAGAAGTTGATTAGTGAATGTATTCTGAGAAGACTGAAGTATGAGTATTTGACAAACTTGAATGTAGAGTTGATTGGAAGATTGTAGAGTTGATTGTAGAGTTGATTGGAAGATTGTAGAGTTGATTGTAGAGTTGATTGGAAGATTGTAGAATTGATTGGAAGATTGTAGAATTGATTGGAAGATTGTAGACTTGATTGGAAGATTGTAGACTTGATTGGAAGATTGTAGAGTTGATTGGAAAATTGTAGACTTGATTGTAGACTTGATTGGAAGATTGTAGACTTGATTGCAAGATTCTAGACTTGATTGTAGACTTGATTGGAAGATTGTAGACTTGATTGCAAGATTCTAGACTTGATATTCTATTGGATGATTCTACACTTGATATTCTATTGAACTTTCTATTGGTTGGGGAGTTGTACTAGAGGTCTGATCAGAGTGTCGCGTGATGGTGTGTGCTAAATGACCAAGTCGGTGGTGTGTGCAGGACTTTAGTAAACTTGAATACTTACGCGCACATTGAAGGCCCAGAAAAAAGATATTTACAAGATAAACCGCTTCAAGTTTAACCTCAGCTGAAGGCATTGATTGCTACGTATCTTAGAAGAGTGGCTAAGGATATTATTCAGGCGTTTGAAGAACTCAATGTCAACTATTGGAAGTACTTTAGCTATGTGTTGGTAGCTGAATTCGACTGGTCAAGTTTAGGTCTCTGATACAGCAAGAAACAGAAGATCTCGGAAGAAGTATCAGAACATTATGGACATCCCAGTCCAGTAATTGGATTGAGGAAAGACATTTGTGAAAGCAACATGTCATAAACCAAAGACTTGAACACGAGAGTCATACAAGTGATACATGTTGATTTGTGTGATAAAACAGATTACTTAACGATGGTTGATAACTACTCCAGATATGTGCAGGCAGTGCCAATAAAACTGAAGAAGGAAGTACTATGGCAGACTAAGTTTCAGAAGAGATACTTTATGGTCGAATTAAGATCGGATAATGCCAACTTATGGATCTTTTGTTCATGGAGTTGTTTCTCCGCATCGCATCAGAATGGAATAGCAGAGAGAAAGAATCCAACTCTTCAGTGTAAGACAAGATGTTTGCTCGCTGATGCTATCAACTTCTGGCCTGAGGCACTTATGGAAGCGCTGACTCATTAACTGAACTCCATCGCGAGTCAGCGTCAAATTGATTTATGGGAGGAATATGAAACGCCTCCATCTACATCAATACGAATCAAGTTTGGATCATTAACGAGAGTCCACTCCAAGTTTGCTGAAAGGGGTGTCGCGTGTCTTTACCTAGGTTCGGGTGTACAGAGATATGCAGCAAGATTGTATTCTCCAGTTTCAAGGTGGATATTTGAGTCAAATGATATTAAGGAAACTGGAATATTGTTCAGGGGGTTTACCCGGATGGTATAATTCTGATACAAAAACGAATGGGAGACCCAACTTCACGCATGGTTAATGCGATTAAGCCGGAGTATGGGTTATTTCGGGTACATGGTGTTGCATCTGTGCAAGGAGGGGAGGAAGTGATTCCAGTACTGTCTCACGGCATGGAAGTAGGTCTGGACCAGACTGAAAGGGAAATCTGTAATATGTCAAGCAAGTCTGATGATATAACTGGTGGTACCAGTGATATGGCCGTCAGCCTAGAGAAGGCAGGAAGGACGGGTCATACAGTTATATCAGGCAGGTCAGATGATGTATTAAGAGAACAGGATTTCAAACTTACAGGTGTAAGTACCCATGAGAAGTATAGAAATCATATCCAAAATGATACAAATGTGCGAAAAGAAAGGAATTCTGTGAGATGTCAGTCGGAGAAGGAGATTCTGCTATGAAACTTGGAGAGACTCTGCTATGAAACTTGGAGAGATTCTGCTATGAAACTTGGAGAGAGACTAAACTTGGAGAGACTCCCCTATCAAACCGCAAATTGAGAGAGACCTCAATGGAACAGGAAGATGACGTTGTTGACAAGATGGTACAAACTTGGCAAAACGTATCCCCGGAGCAACGTGAGTTAGCAGCTAGTATCATTTCAGATTCGATGGGTACAATCGATCTGAATGGGAGTGCTATGCAGAATACTACTCGGAGTGAAGGGAATGCCAGTGTGGTACATTCCAACCAAGAAGTCATGGCCCAAACTGCAGATTTGACAGGATTACCTGTTCAACGAGCCCAATGGGACCAATTTACTAACGACAGTCCAGAGTATGCTGGGGAACAATCTCTCAAAAGGCCTACGCGGATAGCAGCTCGACGTGCTCATTAATCGTGGCAGTCCCTTAAACCAGCCAAACGAAGACAGGTAGGAATTATCTCTGAAGAGAGTTTCAGGGGACCTCCCACTTCAGGGGAGTATATCTCAAATGAGAGTGACTCGCATACATCAGCAGACATACGAGATGAGAAGGAATTGGATATTGAGAAAAGGCTAAGAACTGGCACGTTTTGCGAATTGATGAAAACGATGAGCTACCGCCAATTGATCCTTTACTAGTAACTGGGTTAAGACATTGGAAGCTCAAGAAGACCATTCCGAGGGTACTCCCAGGAGTTAGAAAAGCTATGAGGCTGAGAAGCAGGATACTATGGAAAGAAGCGTGTGACAAAGAGATGGATGACAAAACTGGGGAATGGGGACTACTGGGGAATACTGGAGAATACTAGAATACTGGAGAATACTAGAATACTGGAGAATACTAGAATACTGGGGAATACTGGAGAATACTAGAATACTGGGGAATACTGGAGAATACTAGAATACTGGAGAATACTAGAATACTGGGGAATACTGGAGAATACTAGAATACTGGAGAATACTAGAATACTGGAGAATACTGCAGAATACTGGAGCTTGAGATTGGTCTTAGCTATTTGCAGTCATGCAAAAACTACTTATAACTCGAAATGGATGTCACCACGGCATTCTTGAATGAGTGTTGAAAAGAGAAAACTCTATTGGATTGAATCTTGTTGATTACATATACAGACAAAAGGATTAAGCTGGTGAAGGTGGAATGCGGAACACTTATACACCAGGAAAGCATAAAGAACGCCTTGATGTACTCACGGAAGAAGAACTACAAGAAGAATGTGATGAATCAGAATACAGAACAATTGTGGGAAAAGTTATGTTTACTAGACTATACTAGACTAGAGACAACACAGTCGAGAGGCTAGTTGAGGAAGAGTTCGATTGAGCAGTTCGCAACTGGTATCACAAATCAGACGTGTAATATTTCTCAGCATATTGTTCTCCTCTGTCAAGAAACATGATGTTCTCCACCAAAAGCTTCATTGCCTCGTTTCTCATCTCGCATTTGTCATAGACATAGAAGGCTTCCTCAAGCAAGTCATGATCAATTCACAATAGAGCAATGTCCTCCACGCCGTACTTGTCCAATTTGTCGAGGT